>CM047980.1:8130644-8178885 GCA_026261665.1 Melanotaenia duboulayi | reverse complement strand
CGCCATCACAGACATGATTTGGCGTGTCTGCGGTTACCTCGGTTATCAACTACCGTAGAGTCAGCGCAATAATTTACAACAATAAGTCTGTTTGACCGGAACGTCTTTTATAGGTGTCTATTATCACTTTTTAATGGACACCCTCCAGCCAATCAGAATAGAGTATTCACCCAGACCATGGTATAAATACTAATATATATATTTTTATTTTTATTGTCATTTGGTTGCAAACTACGGACGCCGAGAGTGGCTGGGCTCGAATTTTTTTTAATTTTTTTTTTGTTTGTTTGTTTTCTCATGAGAATGGGATAATCTATCTGGGGAAAATAAACTTTGTTTTCTCAAGATAACGGTTTATTTAAATGCAGAGTTGCTAGGAGGCTGGAGCTGTTCCTAGCCCATCACAGAACTAACACAGACAGACAAACATTCAATCAGACACACAGTCACTCCTACCGAGAAATCAAATCAAATCAAATCAGCCTAACATGCATGCCTTTGGACTGTGGGAGGAAGCTGGGAGAGAACCCGTTCAAACATGTGGAGAACATACAAACTCCACACAGCTTCCCCCCAGAAACCTTGGTACCTTGGTTCCTGCTACTATATAAGAATTATAAAAAAATTAAAAAAATACTAAGTATGTACATTAATAAATTATATTGGATTGTATTGAGTGTGTGGTAGACTTGGATTTGTGGCTCAGCAAGCTGAAAGCCAGAGTTGAGCCCAGTCACCAAGTTGTCTCTGAACCTACTGATTACCATGGTAACTGATGCTGGACTCATAGCCAGCTCTTTCATGTACAACTGTCTTTTGTTTTCCTTGAGGCAGTGCTAGTTATGATTAAAAGATGGCAATCGCTAAAAGTACAGCTGATAAAAAAAAGGGTGAATTGTTCATATTTTTAAATCAATATAAATTTGTCTACCCTTCAATGCTGTCTGACACAGCAGCTCTTAATACTTCAAACCCTGTCTCGACGTCTCAATGAATTTAGATTCAGACTTTCCGATCTGATGCTGAAAAGGCTGTATTACTGTATGTAACGTATCAATGTGTAACGCTTTGTAATCTAATTTGACATTTTNGATTCAGACTTTCCGATCTGATGCTGAAAGGCTGTATTATGTAACATATCAATGTATAATGCTCTGTCATCTAATTTGACATTTTGACGGCTTAGGAAATTAATATGGGAAATACAAGTGGTTTCTCCATTTCTTTTTTCATGTTTTTGTTTCAAAGAAAATTAACTTCTTGAAAGTACACAGACCCAATTTATTAAAGCTTTTCCTTCAGAAGACTAATTGAAGTGTTGAATGAGACAGTCAGAGATTTCATCTGATATCAAGTTCTTATAAATAGTCAAGTATCAAGGGGACAAGACTGCTTTTATTCAAGATTTTATTTTGTTTATTAGTTCTCAAGTTGATTATTATTTTGTTAGATTCAGACAGACTAGGATTTATGGGATTCTTGCCTGAACTGAACTGAATTTAACCAGTGTCAGTGTGGTCAGTATTTGCCTTAATTTCTTTGTGACAGTTCTTGTCTGCTTTGTGTAAAGATGTATTGATATGTACAATTAAAGAGGTAAAAAAAAAGATGCTTTAAAACATGAATTTAAAATGTTTTTTAGAATACCACATCCTAAGATTTGTTGATCCTGACAAAACAAAAAAAAAATTCTGAAAAACATGTATCCTAAATGAAAACAAACCACTGATACATAACTAATTGGGTTATAATTGAACTGTTGTGTTTTAATCTCTTGCAGAGATGCCTGAAACTTTACCCAGAAGCTCCCTCATCTGCGGTCCTGAGGAGATGGACATCAGTGGAAAATGTAAACGTAAGGATCCGGCTGCTGTGTTTACGGCCTACGCTTGTCGTCTTGTGTTAGGTCAAACACCCAAACAATCAGGTCGAGGAGTTGCTCAGGAATGCACCACAACCTCTTTCACTGCTCCTCTTAATGAGATGAGCATGTGTCCTGTTATCCACTGGGCCTCATCTGCACAGCAATGCCCCTTGACCACACTGGTGAACTGTGCCAATAGCATGCCACCCTATCTAATTCCAAAGCTGGCTTTTCTCTTAATTATTCCTAGAATTGGCCTCTCTGAGTATTATGTGGTTAGGATTGTATATATAAATAAATAAATTCATGTTCCCCTGCCTGCCTTTCCACTGCATAACCTCTGAAGTGTTTATAGAGTTTATTCTTTCTCTTATTAATTTTTCAGAGTAGAACATTTTACTCATTACAGTATAAGTTATATTTTTTATGTAAATATGCTCCTTTGAATGTTGAAACTGGCTAACGTTCTGTAAGCATTCAGATCATACAAGCCAGTAAAAAACACCTGAACAGACACCAGTGAATTTGTTGGAGAACAAAACCCTCAAGCCACAGACGACCTCTGTCTGGACAACAAGTCTTTTTCTTATATAGATGCACAGTGTCTGTCCTGGGCTGCTGAGATGGGAAGTAACACAAAATATTCTCTAGTAAAAAGTATAACTTTTCAAAGATTAATCTAATTGAACTAATCTCAAAGTTACTTCAAATGAAGTTCAGGTTTTTACAAAACACACTGAATTTAGTCCCTTGGTTTTTGCAAAAAAAAACAAACAGCGTATGAAAGGAGTGTGTTAATGGCTTTCTTTTTACAATTTCTTTATTTAAAAAGGGACATCTTGTACATAAATGAAATGTGTTCAAAGTTAGTGTTTGCTGCTGATTTGCATCTATTGTCCTTTGGCAGGTCACAGACAAACATTCAGCAGTACCTTATTTTACACATAATAAGAAGGTACAAACATAAAAAGTAAAGTGCAAACGGGCTCTAGTACATACTGTAAAAAGTGCATATTAATAAAAACAACCACTATAATTCAGTTATAGGGTTATAATAAAGTTATAATTATGGTAAACTATAATTCTATAAAACAGTCACTATTCAATCACTCAGGATAAGTATACAAAAAAAGAGAGTTATTCCTCTCATATCTCCAGTTGAATGCATATGGTTGCTTTTTGTTAGTTTAATAGTAGTTTCCTTTTTCAAAAACACTTCTCATGTTCTTCAGTCTGCAGCCTGGATAAATGCTGAATGTTATGTGTTTAATTCCAAACCCATATCATACAATGACCCCTACATTTTTTTCCCAACTCAAATTATTTTCCTTTTTAGGCGTACTGTCATTCATTATACATTCCTGGTGCAATTGTTTTCCTGCAACGTGCTGAGACTGAGAAACCACATTTCAGAGCTCTTTTTTCCAGTCCAGAGCATCATGTGACAGCTACTGCACATCACGCTGGCTGTACTGAACTCCCACCATGGCTGATTCAGCCACGAAATGCAAGAAGAGACAATATTATACTAACTTTTACTGACTGGAGAGAGCTCAGAGAAGAAACAGGACGCAAGATAGGTGCCAAATTAGCCTTCCTTAGAGGACGGCAACATGTGAAAAATATGCCAAAGCTCACAAGTGCTGCTTTAATCAAATCATTCACTAATCAATCTAATCTTTCTGTTTTAGCCCTGTCAGCTCATCAGCCCCCGACTCTGTCTGAGCCAGTGATTGTCTCAGAAGTGATCGGTAACACCGTCTACCTGAAGTGCAGCTTTGAGAGCAGCTCCAACAGCTCCCTGGGCTACGTGGTGGCTTGGTCTCGTCTTTCACCTGAAGGCAGGAAAGAGGAGCTCAAACAGGAGACCACCTTCCACACCTCCGCCTTTATTGAGCTGGACGGCTTCAACCTCCGTTTGGGGGACAAGGTGGGTTCATGTAACTTTTATTTAGTCCAGGTTGTTTAATAAAAACATTTCCTAACAGGACTCAGAAAGTATTAACTAGTAGGGGTGGGCGATATTGCCAAAAAATGATGTCATAATATTCTTCTAAAATATGTCGATAATCATATCACAGACGATATTGACGTCTTCGGTCACACACAAGGTAAAAACTTTCCACTGTTTGCCCAACTTAGCATGAGACGTACAGCAAAGTAAAGCCACTTCATACAGGATGTTCTGGTGTGATTAGGACATTTCTCATTTAATGACTTCAAGACTCGGTAAAAATAATAGAGCTAAAGTTTGTTTATCTGTCTTTTTTCTCAGATTTACTGTTCCTGCTCCAGTTTCTTCTTGGAATCTCCTGACATTCGGAGTACTTTAATAGGAAGTCAGGAGTTTTTTGCTGGGATAAGAGTATGTATCAGTTACCAGACATTTTCTACACTTAAGATTTTTTAAAATTGTGTTGTTGGCATCCATTTCAGGTACATATTGCTGGCTCCTTCGGTAAAATGTGTCTCCTTCAGCGACTTTTCTTTTTAACAACGATTTTTGCAGTTAAAACCAGAAATGAGCTCTGTATCTGAGGATGGAAGACTGTATGAGCTGGTGGTTGAGAGCACGGTTCCTGTCCCATGTCCAGATGGGTCTTTTTCCTCTACAGAGAACTGCGCTTTGTCCCTGCAGCTCAGCACAAACAGCCAAGGTGAGGACTCAAAGCAGGATGACGAAATATGCAGTTCTACTTTGAATTTCAAGATGGGACACCAAATCACTGTAACCACCAACAGGAGAGGAGGAAGGATAATCAGTTTATTAAATTATGAACATTAATATTGTCGGCAACAACAATTTGCAATGTAAAGATTTATTGGGGTGATGGTGTCTTCACCAGTAAAGAAAATTACACATTACTTACTGTCTGTTTCTGAGTTCCAGAGTCAGAGATCTTCCAGATATTCCTCCAAAGAATAAACCATTTTGAGATTTGGTGCACTGTGAGCTTCCTTAAGCTTTAAAAATTACCCTCAGTTTTGGTTTGTGTGTGAAATTATGCAGTTTTAGTGGGACACTTGGTTTCCTTAAGAAGGCTGAAAAGCAATAAATTTGGCCTATGACCACATTAATCCAGCCCCTAGCATACCCCTTTTTAGGAAAACAAAAACTGGTAAAAACAGACTATGGTGACATTTCATTTCACTCCAGTAAAAGAAAAAAAGTGTTATTACCATAGTGGGCATCAACACTTATGGAGAATGTTTGATACAGTAAGCCAGCGGTCCAATGGTCGAACTGATGGGCTGCATGCTGCGTTCACGTGCACAGCAGATGTCTGACAGCAGAGTAGCCTACCGCTGCTGTGCAGCAGGTTCAGTTTAGAAATGTTGACGTTATTCATGTGAAACGATTTCATTGTCGACATTTTGAAGGCGTGGCTCTAACAGCGTAGCCGTGACGGCCCGTCATGGCTGAGTCAGTGTAGGGGAAACACTGGGGATTAAATAATGCTGAAAAGTTCCAACATTAAGAGACACTTTTCTCCTGATGGTGCCAACGACTACAAATTTATCTTTCAAGGTAAAGAAAATCCTGAAATTTGTCCTTTAGAATAAAAGTAGTCAAAATTATACAATCATTAAAAAAAAAGAGTTATTCAGGTGTCCAGAGCGGAACGAGGCTTTCTTTGACTTCAATGCTTGGAGGTTAATTACTGCAGTAAAACTTTTAAGGAACAGTAGATGGAAATTAGCCAATGGCTAAACACATTAATGTACATTAAATAAAAACATGAAATAAATCTTTCTTAAGCCACTTCAATATTCAAATCTGTCCACACCTGTAGTACATATTTAACTTGTAGCAGAACAAAACCGGTTTCTCATTTTCTTTGATTTGTAAGCTAATTTGAAATGAAAAATATTTACAACAGGATCTGATGTGGCTTTGATAGTCAAATATATTGTGATCCCATGAAAGTAATGTGTTCTTGAAGCCATTATTTTTACATTTACATCCCAATTTACACAATATTATCTATTATAAATGTACATTACAGATAAATTTATTCACATCAAAGTTGATTTGTCATCCATTAAATCTTATTCTTTTCAACCTCAAGCTGATATGCTAAGAATCCAACTGTAAATATAATCAATAAAGAGCTTCAATCAGCTTTCATTTTGAAACCTTTATTTAGAAAAATAATAAATAGTCGGTGTAAATATTCGGCGGCGCTGTAAATGTGTCCTTGGACCCCTGTGTTGCAGACGAGGGTGTGCTGGCTGCAGATCTGTCTCTGTCCTCCTGTGTGGTGGATCTTCCTCAGGACCTCTGCAGGAATGGAGTTTGTAGCCGGGCTCGGATGCATTTCAGCCCCATCACAGACTTTGTCAAAGATGGTGAAAGAGCAACACAAATCTCTGTCAGACCCATCGTCACAAAAAATTTTCTCTGGAATGGACATTCCCCAGAGTTCATACAGGTCAACATGCCAGACTTTCATCGTTTGTGATATTTTTTCATTCTTCTATTCCCAGTAGATTTAATGGGAAAATGTGTCCAAACCTTGGACTGCTAGTGTTTATCCTCAGCTGTTTATGAAGGAATGACATGCTTTCTCATTTTCAGATAATGGTGAAGGATGTTCCCCCAGCCTATTGTTACTACTTCACTGATCCCCACGTGGCCACTTTTGATGGCAGGTACTTCGGTTTCGTCTTGAATTAATTACTGGAGGGCTTAAAATTTCAAAGAAATTAAATAAAAATGATAGATAAAAAAAATAAAAAAAAATAATTGAATATCATTAAATCATTCAATGTGAAGATGAATTAATAAATCCTTTTAAGTAAAATTATGTACCGCATTTTAAAATATTGTTCCGCATTTATTAATTTTAGATTTATATATCCATATATGCAAACCATTAAGAATTCATTTTTAATGTTTTTATTAACTTAGTTTTGTTGGCCACCGTTCATTCTTTAGAATTCGGCTGGAAGTCCATTTTACTACCGTTCAGGAAGGACAAAATAAATAAATGTAGAAATAAATATAATAAACCTATACGTGTAAGAATACACAAGAAAATTCAGAAATAAATGAAGAGATTTAAAATGAATGCATGAGTAGATAAATATGTTTAAAATAATTTATTAAATTCTGTATTGATTAGTATGCTTTTATCTATTATTATATCTTTTCTTACAGTGTTATAACATATTTTTTCAGCACTGATGTTTTTCATATTATCTTTTGGTTTTAGGGCAACATTAAGAAAATATGTTTTCACAGACTTCCAGAATAGTCGTAATACTACGCAGTAGAGAACATGAATGAACGAACGAATGAATGTCTACAGCAGGAAGTGGGTGGAAACTAATGAAAGTATATGTTTAATTTGACTACTCAGGTACTTCGAGAACTACCAAATAGGCACCTTTGTTCTCTATCAGAGCAGTTTCTGGCCGTTTGAGGTCCACGTTCGTCAGTGGGAGTGTGGCAGCTTGGTGCACGCTGCGTCCTGCGTGTGTGGGTTCGTGGTGAGGGATGGCGGTGACGTTATTGCTTTCGACATGTGCAATGGGGAAATGGGTGAAACCAAGCCTCACCTGTCTGTGATGAGCAGAGACTTGAACAACACCGGCATTCGGATCACTGAGTCCTACCAAGGACGCAAAGTCACTGTGAGTGGGGATTGGTCACATAAAAAATCTGTTCACTGCTTCCTGAACCATGTTAATTTAAACTAGCTGATTGTCTGTTTTTAAAGGCTCTTAAAAACTAGTTCACCTCAATGATAAAATATGCAAACTAACATAAAATATTTCACCCTCCTCCTCTTTTGAGAGTTTCTTACATTTTCTTTTTTGCATGCTGTGTATTTGTGACTCTTGGCAGATGACTTTTTCCTCTGGAGCGTTTGTTCGTGCCGACGTGTCTGACTGGGGAATGAGTCTAACCCTGAGGGCCCCGAGTTCAGACCGGAATCACACCGAGGGTCTGTGCGGGACCTACGACGGACAGCCAAGCAACGACTTCCACTCGGCAGGCGGTGCCAAACTGGAGGATCTGCAGGCTTTTATCTCTGAATGGAGGTCAGTGATTTTAAAGTAAAATTGCTGTCTGTTGGCAGACTTTTGGGTACGGTTGCACTGATTACAGACATAAGACCATTTTCAGTAACGTGTAACGTTTTGTCACTTTTTCCTGTTTCCTGAGTGTGAAAGTCTACAACCTCAGTTACAAAAATGTTTAGACAGGGGCAACAAAATAAAAAAAAAACCAGTGATACTAAGAAACAGCTGGAGGAACATGCTGTAAAAAAACACTGCTGCACTCTCTCTATTTGTATACTTATCTTGTGTGATTGAAGTTTAAGTGACTTTGTTTTGATTAAATTATAATGGTTGTTTCGTCTTGAACCCTTCTAACTACACTCCAACCTTATGTACTCGAAATATGCACTCTTACACTTTAAATCATGCACTTTATAAAATATGTACTACAACCGGTTTGTACTTTACTTTTTATGTTTCTATCTTATTATATATGTACTGTTGAATGTTTGTCTGTGACCTGCTGAAAGAGAATAGATGCAAATCTGAGCACAATGGATTTTTTTAACAAACTAATTATAAGAAGGATTATAACGGGTAAGTAAAAAGAGCATCTCACAGAGGCAGAGTCTCTGAGAAATAAAGATGAGAGGTTCATCTATGTACTTTAAACTCCAGACAAATGATCCTCAATGCAGAATTAGAAAGACTTAAGATGTAATCATTTACACTTAATCTCTTTTTCTCTGGCATCTCTGTTCATAAGAGGAACAGACAACGATCAATAATGAGATGTCTGTGATCTTCAGGCGCTCAGACACCTCTCTGGTAAAAATAAGGCATGAGTCTGTCATGGACATCTCATCCAGAAATGATTATTTCCAGCTTTTACAGTACTGGCACCCAAAGGGTGGAATAATAATCAGAAATCAGAAATACTTTATTTATCCCTTTGCAGGGAAATTCATGTAATAATAATAATAAGAAGGAATAAACTGGCCTCCACTCTGGAAACCTTTAAATCACGTCTAAAAACACATTATTATTCCTTGGCTTTGTGTGGTCTCTGTCTTGTAAAGTAGTGTTCTAATTTCTTTTAGTTTATTTTAATTTTATTTCTTCTTTAGTTGTATGACTTCAGCTTTTCACTGTATTTTTCTTTTTCAGGTCTTTTAATGTCTTTTGATATTTAATGCCTCTGCCTGTGTGTGGAATGACTCTTTGTTTCTACACAGCATTGGTAACCATGGGTTTTCCTTTGTAATGTGCTGTATACATAAAGTGGATTGTATATTTATGAACATGATTCACAAATGAAGAAGCCAAATGTGAACAGGATTCAGTTAAAAATGGCCCTTTTGCCAATGTGTTTTTTTTTTGTTGTTGTTTTTTGAGATGTGTTGCTGCCATCAAATTGAAGATAAGCTGATGTGTTTTTCAGGAAATACTAAAACGTGTCAGTTTCAGCGTTTGTGTATGTGTTCTACATTGTATTGTGGATAAAATGTTGGTTTATGAAATTAGAAAATGATTGCTTATATTTAATATTTACAAATTTCACAGTGTCACAACTATATTAAATAGAGGTTGTAAATATCAGTTAATTGTCATTGAATGTCACATGAGATTTATTTAAATGAGGGATTTCATGTGAAGTGTAAGCAGAGATTAATGCATGGAAATGAACTAATTGTTTATTGTTGTTTACAGACTCCCTCCAGGCAGCAGTTTGTTTGACACTGTTCCTTCACATCTGAAAACGCTCAAACCCCCCAAGTACTGTAACTGTCAGGGAGACCCCCACAGCTCATCTCCCAGAACCCGATCTCAACACACCACCTCCTCTGGCCCCACCTGCTCTGATCATGGATACGTCCTTTTTCCCAGTGTCATTCCCACTCTGGATGTTACAGCTGAGTATATCAGTTCAGTGGAGCCACTGAAAGGTAATGAAAGACAGCGTTTTAGCCACAGTCGCTCTACCCAAAAGACTAAATATAAAGATAGTCACACACAGAGACGAGAAAGAGGGTCTTCTTTGAAAACTTTAAGAGACAAATCCCCAACCGATCGTCATCAGCATAGAGGCCGGCGGCAAACCCATCCTAACATTCCTAAATCCTCACACCAAAGTCTAAGCCAGTCCGATCTGGACCGATACTCCTACTTTTTCCCAGAGGACCATGAACCAGCAGTACAGCTAGATGTGTCCCTGATGTGGCCCACACCTTCTGGTCTAACTCAGCAGCAGGCCCAGGCTCAGTGCCTGCAGGCTGTAGCAAACTCAAGCATCGCCATGGGTTGTAGGACCCTGCTAGAAGAGGCAACGGTCCACCGTGCGGTGAATATGTGCGTTACTGACCTGCAGCTGAAGGATGAGCAGTCATGGCTGAATGCAACGGTACCGCTGCTGGAGAACGAGTGTGAGAGGAGGCTGTTGGAGGAGGGGACGAGAGAGGGGAAGCACCAGGATGTTCTTGACATCCTCAAATGTCCAAATCTGTGCAATGGGAACGGCCAGTGTTCAGACTGGGGTTGCGTCTGCTTCCCAGGATTTGGCTCATATGACTGCAGCGTGCTGTCTGGTAAAGCAGTTAACACCTACCCACACGGACACAAAACTAACCATAAGAAACTTCTTAGGTAGCCAAAAAACAGGAAGCTGCAGTTCTAAATGCTCATAAAAGGATTATAATTTCCTTTAACTGCAGCACAATAACTCTAAAATAACTACATATGCTTAGTCCACTCATAATACCATTAACAGGTACTGGGAGATCTATCTAAAGGAGCTCTGTGATGACATACTTATGATTGTGGGACATCTGGTTTTTTATTTAGACTGAATTTCCAGATCTCACCCCCCATGCTTGTCTTTACTTCTTATTTGCTCTTGTAAAGACCAGATCCCAGAGATCACGAAGCTGGAGAAGGAAGGTCTGTGTGACGTCCGCCAGGAAGACTGCTCCACCATCCAGGTCCATGGTCAGGGCTTCAAGGACTCCCATGAGCTCAAGTGTGAGTTTGTAAAAGAAAAGGTACTTTGTTTCCTCTTCCTTTATGTATGCATCCTCTTTACCAGCATAACCTTAAAATTGTGCACAAGTTTTCAATTTTTTATTGAGCTGTTGGGATATGAGATTTTTTTCAACCAAACCACAAACATATGATCAGAAAACTGGTTTTTAGTGCCTAAGTGGCAAAAGTATGTGTAAAATAAATGCTAATATGCAAACTGAGATCCTGGACATCAGGTCAGGTTTTAAACTCATGGATTTTCTGAGCCAGTTGATGAACTGTTTGGTAAATGTCAGACACACAAACACAAAATGCAAAAGTGTGAAGAACAAACAGATCAAGGAGTACAGGAGTATCGACTTTAAACCTTTGGAGTTTGGTGCTGCACTCAAAGCTGTTTTTTTCTCTGTTGCTTAAGAAATGAACACATTTATTATCTCTTTTTTTTTTAGCTGATCTTCAACCAGGAAAGTCCTGATTGAGATCGCAGACCTCTTTTGCAGGGAATTCTGGCTAAGAAAAGCACCAGCATGACCCAAAAACAAGAGCCAATCACCTTTTAAAACATAGTCGCAATAAAAACAGACAAAATAAAAAACTCTGAAATTCAACGAGTATAAAAAGAGACTTAAAACACTCACAGGGTTAGGGTTTCTTTGAATTAAATTTATGCATTTAGACTGTTTGTACATAGACAGCATATAAGAAGTGGATCTAGCCTCTGTGATGTCACCCATTCGTTTGTAAACTGTTTAAAGCCAATAACCCATGATATGTCAGTTGAATGTTTCTTAGAAGCTTAGCAACTATTTAAGTATTTAATATTTTTCAAAATGGCCACCAGCACAACCCTAACACACAATATTACATCCAAGAAAAGTGCAGTGAGAGAAAACCCAAGCCTCAAGTGTTTAAAACCAAGCAACAGCCAAGACTCGTCCATCCTTTTAAACCGGTCATGTTGGTGTCTCTGGGTTACACACAACAATATTACATTTTAATGGTGAAATAGGTGTTTACAAATCAGAAATATTTGGTAAATGTGTGTGTTTGCAAGCTAGTTGCTTACATCGTATATGTATGCAGTTTGGTGTCAGGGCAGGGGCGTAAAACTGGCTGAGAGGAGCTGAAATCAGACAGATACAAAGCTGATAGAAGATCAAAGTTATGAGCTGAAAGATGTCAAGCAAAGTTCCTACAATAAGAAAAACAATACACGTTCGTCTGTCGTTTATCTTTTACTTTGAGTTTTCATTCTGTTTGATGAATGAAAATGACTTGTGGGTAACGGCATGAGAGTTGAAGGTAACTCACCAGTTCCTCATTACATTGTACAATGTCAGCAGGTGTTTATGAAGGTAGACTGATGACAATAAGAACATCTGCATTTCAATCTCTTTTTCTTCATCTGTGTCCTTGCCTGCCTCCTCTTCTTCTGCTAACATTCATGGTTTTATCTTTCTTATCGAGTTTGAGGATGGTGAATGGGTCCTGGACACCCCTTGGTTCTTCTCAGCTACCTTTCTGGATGTGACATCTCTGGAGTGCCAGCTCCCCCCGGAGGACAGCCGGGTTCCTGCAGATTTGGACCTGGAAATGGTGGCAAACAGAGCACTGACCCGCTGGCAGATCAAAGTTAGTCATGTTTCCAGCCAAGCATGCTGGTGAATCCAGTGTGAAGAAATCTGTGGAGTCCTTCCTACCTGATTAACATTAGTCCCCTCCAGCCAGGCCTCTCTGTCTCAGTTTTTCTTTCTTTTATACATCTTTTCTTCTTTTCCATTATGAATAATAATCTCAGAAAGCTCCCACAGTAAATCTGCGCTGTGGTAATTGGAAGCAGACAGTTGTGAGGCTTGGCTAGTTTTTATTTGCCGTGCAAAGAAGAGAATCGGCTGGAGGTTTTCTTCTGTTTCAGCTTGGCTCGAGGAGAAAAATAGACTCAGTGGTGTAAAACAGATTAGTTGGATTACATGCCTGCCAAGAGCATGAAACAAAAGAAAGCCTGGGAATATTCTTTCACAGTCGTTAGATTTTGTACACATGAGAGGACGTGTCACTGAGGAAAACCATGCGAGAATGACAGTACCTACCTCAGTGTGAAATTACAACAGAGATTTTTCTCAGGCTGTATATTGTTTGAGTAAATAACCCTGTATGTGTGTGATTACAGTTCGGCAGTTCAGTTTATTTGTTTAATGCTTTTTCCCAGTGATCCACAGTAATCAAGCTTCTGCTGATGGCAGGTTTCAAATGATGGTTACAGCTACAGTAACGCCAAGATACTGACTCTGTATGATGGAGCCTGTCAGATCTGCAGCCTCAACACAGAGGTCACCTGCACCCTGAGGGTGAGACATTTTATCATTTATCCTTTAACTTAAATACTTACATACGTCTACGTGAGGATGTAAAGATGTCATCCTTTACTGAAGATTAGATGAAGCCTTTGAAATACCAGGATAAAATAAGACTTCTGATACAACTCGTGGCAAAAATGAAGGAATCATTCAACTTTTTTATTTGCTAAAAACAAATCACACAAAACTATTTAAATTAGCAGCTGAACTTTCCCACTTTTTAAAACATACCTGAAACACAAAGATTTCTAACATTATTGTAGTTGCCTGTCTTTTATTTATTGATATAGCACCTGTATAAATAAACTTTACTTACCTGTCAGGTGCAACAGTTTGTTAAACCCTGTAAGCTCTCCTGTTACTGCAAATCACATGGTGAGTTTATCATTTCTTCCTAATCATTGGTTAGTTTTATAAATGATTTCCTCTTCTTGATCTAAAATAATTTTGTTAAAATTTCTTAATGTTTGAAACATAACCAGTACCGGTTCTATGATCACACAGCTGATACATCTACTTAACACACATTTACAGTTTAATACTAATTACTGGTGTTCTAGATAACTAGGTACTCGTTTCAGGTATCTATCTAGTGGGGATAAAAATAAATTGCAGGTTTTTCTGTATTTCAGACAGCATGTACTCCCATCATCAGACCATTTGAACTAACCTGGACACAGACTTTTCATTGGACTCTGCACCTGTAATGTTTGTTTATTTCCTTTGGCTGTTGTGCAGTTATACAGTGACTTAGAGCCTCAGACATTTGCCTTTGCCAGCAGCTGTTTTTGCTCATGACTCACATTTAGGTGAAAATGAGCAGTCAGAGGAAAGTGGAAATCAAGCATGCACAGCAGGAGAGCTAAGAATTTGTTTGACAGGATTTCATAATAACAAAAATAACAAAACTGTTGGAAAAATTGTGACAAAACTACATTGAAATGGAAATATTATGCCAAATTTCTTATTCTTCATAAACACTGTACAGATGTTTGTTCATCAACTGTCTTTGTTTCCCAGGACAAAACCTGCAACATTGAGGGTGTATGTTACGGTGAGGGGGAGTCCAGTCCCAGCAGTCCTTGCCTCATCTGTCGTCCAGACTTGTCCAAACACGCATGGTCCATAGCAGAGAGTACGTACACAGATTTACTCAGGCTGGTAGTCACTCGGGGGAGTTTTTCCCTCTTGGTGCTGATATGGAGACAGTTTAACTTCATTGTTAAACTTTCTGACCAGCTTTACTTCCTGAGTTCAGACTAGGTCAAACAGTGCTCTGCTCTTTTCTGATGACATGCTTACAAAGAGCCAGACAGGGGTGAATGGGTAACATTGATGGGACAAACTCACATAACATTTGGTATCACTGAAAAACATTTTAAAACTGTACAGTGTAACAAGATCAAACGTCAATGACAGAAAAATGTAATATATCATTAAAAACTGTGTTTCTACCAGTATCTAGTCACTTTGTTAAAATAACTTACGTATTTAACATCTGCACGGTGATGTGATGGGTGGCATTGTTAACTCACAGCAAAAAGGCTGAATCAGGCCTTTCTGTGTGGACTTTGTATGTTCTTCCTGTGTATGCGATGGGCACCCCAGCTTCTTTTTAATGTCTGTTGGCATCTCTGCAGTGATTGGGAGTGTGTGGTTGTTTGTCTCTCTGTGTTAGCACTGCGATGGACTGGCGACCTGTCCAGGGCGTACCTTGCTTCTTGACTGCTTATTGCTAGATAGGCCCCTGTAACCCTGCGTTAACATATTTGTGGAGGAATTTTTACTACAGTATCTCTTTAGTGAGAACCCTTTGAGTTACAGCTCCAAACTATAGCTCCGTTTGGACGCCTTAGAAGGCACATAGAAGAAGACAGTGCACATGTACACAATTCTGAAGTAGTTCCCTGTAGTGCAGTCATCGCTGCCCCTGAGGCCACTGGATCCACTTGCAGATAAAAACATGTGTATGTCTGGAGGAATTTTGGCCACTGACGGCCACCATCCATTCACAGCTGTACTTGGTATTTGAAATTATTTCTATGCCCATCTTGACCACGAGATGTCAGTAATTTTTTACACACTTTACCAACTATTATGAAAATTATTTAATTGTAACATACAAAAAAGTCCAGATTAATTTTTCATAAAGTTTTAAACTAATTTATCTTTGTACTAATTTATGCTTCCATTATAATTGGTCATTTCTTTATGATTTCCATAAGATTACATTCAGACTGAATCTGCTATAGGCTAAAGCTAATACCTCTGTTTATGAAATGCTATTATTGATGAGCAGAAAATCTCCTGATAATCCCTAAAACAACATTAAAAAACCAGTTTCCTACAGTCTCTCTTTTCCAACCCACCTTTTCACTCATTTCTCACTCAGCTGACATCTAGTCTCCTTTCTTTTTGATTCTTTTTTATTTACCACCAGAGAACGAGCCCCCGTTGTTCCAGCCGCCACCATTTAGCCTGCGCTCTTTCCATGAGGAGAATTTCATCTACCAGCTACAAGCTCAGGACCCTGAGGGCTCAGTGGTTATTTTCACCCTGGCTTCAGGTCCTGAGGGTGCATCGCTGTCTCCGGCTGGCCTGCTGACGTGGAAAGCCACTGTTCAGCCCACAAATACACACATTTTCCAGTTTACTGTGACTGATGGCTGCAATGCTGAGACCAGAGCTTCTGTGGAAGTAAGGCCCAGTTTGTGCAGTGAGAAAAAGATAACAGTAGCTTTTATATTCTGATGAAAAATTTCTGTTGTTTTAATGATTTTCAGAGTATGAAACCAAATGCAGGTCTGCAAAGTGTTGGTACACTCTAAAAACAATTAGTCTGCAACCTTTGTACACTTGGTTTAAGGATAAACCATCAATCACCTTCTCAGCATCAGTAAAGGTTAAGTCTTGTTAAACAGCAACTTGGCTATTTATGTTGCAGGATAGAGCAAACAAGATCAGTACGATCAGATTAGTCAGTTAAATACAAACTTGCAGGATCCTAAAAGTAGCAAAGACATTAACAAGATATTTGCACATCATTAGAGCTCTTTCAGAGAAGATATGTCCCGTTAAGCAGCATGCATCAGCTGAACCTCTTTTTAATGGGACAAATCCACTTTTATTGCACTTTTACTTTTCCTGCTATGACAAATTAAGATTTTTGCTTTGAAATCTCTTTTACTTACTCTTTTTACCCACTAGAGGGGGATGATCATACATATTTTGATTCCATATTATCAAATGCAGCACATAATTCAAAGCTCAGAAACAACCAAATGCAGACACATCTCCACAGATATCATAGAATGAAAAAAAAAATCAAATCTTTTTTCACCATTTCCTGTTAACAGTGTCTGTAAATGACACTGGCTTGTTGTATAACTGAGGCAACATGTTTCCAGATTTCCTTAAGCATTGTTTTACAGAACTGAGTTTTTTTTTCCTCCAGGTGTCTGTGCTGCCCTGCGAGTGTGTTAATGGTGCTTCGTGTGTCACCAATGTAAACCTCCCTGCTGGCAGTGGGGAATACGTATGTGCGTGTCTGGATGGATTTACAGGAAAGAGATGTGAGGTGGATATTGATGACTGTAAACCGAACCCCTGCAGACTGGGTCTCTGCATTGATGGAGCCAACTCTTTTTCCTGCGTCTGCCCACCTGGAATGACAGGTAGGATCACCTGGTGACTTTAAACCACCCAGGTACTCATAGTAGGAAGTGATCTAGGGAAATTCTTATTTATGACAAAGGTTGGAATTTTGGAGATTTTAGCATCATTATTGCCAATTTACTAATATTTCACTCCGCATGTTCAGAGCTAAGAAACAAATCTGATTTTCTGCATGTATCTAGTACAGAACACCAGCAGTAAAATCACATTTGTAAACTGATGGAAGTTTCCATTGTTCTTTTAAAATCGCAGTTTGATACTGCTGAGCTCATTACCTCTGAGATTAATTATAACCACATTAGCATTTTGATTTGATTTTCAAATGAACATTTTCTCACTTAAATGTCCTGAGCATGGTAAATAAGAAGGATGAGGAAAGCTGCTGTTGTCTAAGANCATTTTCTCACTTAAATGTCCTGAGCATGATAAATAAAAAGGATGAGGAAAGCTCTGAATTTAGTTTCATTGTTGAAAATGGTACAAAATGACTGTAGTATAATGTGTAAAAGTACATTTAAAGTAATGACACTTTCCTTTATTATCCTCATGATTAGTTTGTCTTCATGTTTACATGCATTCTGGTGGTTTAGGAAGTCATTAAGTCTTCACGTGATGTTTCCTGTGTTGTCAGGCCGCACATGTAGAGAAGATATAGATGAGTGCACCTCTAAGCCTTGCTTCCCAGGAGTGAGCTGCGATAACACACTGGGCTCATTTATCTGTGGATTGTGTCCTTATGGATACAGCGGTGATGGGAAAAACTGCATTCGTAAGTATCAGGTTAAATCCTAAATCAGGTTTCACTTCTTCTTTTTTTTTATGTTAAAGGAAGCGTGTGGAGTAACTACTGACATCTAGTGGTATGTTTGGATATAGCAACTACCTTAAATGCACCAAACATACTGCTGCCTGGTGGAAATAAACCTCCAAGTTATTCTGAGCACACAGGTAGCCGTCAGTGGTCCAATAAGCATTTACATTCTTAAAGCTGGAACACTACAGTGTAAAAAATATATATACTAAGTGTTATATAAAAATCAAATGTACAAAAATCGTTAATAAATCTGCAAGCAACCTACTCTATAAAAGTTGGATTCACTTGTGGCCAAATCCAGTGTTTTAACCCACTGACCCTGATGACCTGAAGAATCTGGTTGGTTCATAACGNATCTGGTTGGTTCATAACGAGCCAGAAGACCCTGAATGTACTTTGGTCCTATACCATTCTGTGCTTTGTAAACTAACAGCAGGATTTTGAAGTGAATTCTTTGACAGACAGGGAGCCAGTGTAAAGATCTGAGCAATGGGGTTATATGATCCGCTTTCTTGGTCTTAGTGAGGACTGGAGCAGCAGTGTTCTGGACTAACTGCAGCTGTCTGAAGGACTTTTTAGGGAGACCTGTGAGGACAGCATTACAGAGTCCTGTACTAGGAAGTGTGACTAACATACCCCAGATTTCTCTCCATTACCTGGGTTGACTTACCCAGACATTCAGGATCTGGATAAGTTGTACCACGAAGCTGGTTATCAACTCGGTAACTCGCCTCAGGGTTTTCCAATTAAGATTAGTGCGCGTTCACATAAAAGTGTTGGTGTTTGGAGGTTCTGACCAATCGCAAACATGGACAAACCCTGCAGAGCAGTGTATTTTAACTTGGAGGAGCAGGCTATTATTCTTAAAAAATACGAAGAATTTAAAAATATAATTCAGGCTAAAAGCAACAGTGTTGCTGCAGCAAAAGCCAGGAAGGAATGCTGGCAGAAATTACAGACTCCGTTAATGAGCAAGTTTGTCAGATTATCCAATATTCATTAATGGGACAATATAAACTGACAGCACTCAGATCACTGTATTACAGCACAAACATTTCTGGGAATGCTTCATTTGCATCTTATTTCCCAGGTCTTTAAAGGATCTGCTCCCATGTGAGTGCGTTATATGTTGGAATATCAATCCCTCCACCATGAATACACGGATATTTGTGCGTTTCATAACTCGATGGTTCTGTACTTATGTCATGTGTGAAAAAGAATTATCCCTACTATTAACCTCCATTTCAGAAGCAACCCCAGTGGCGCTAAAAGGACTTGGGAGCATGTAAATCACATAATTCAGAGCGGTCAGGGACAAGGCTTTATTACTGTATCTGTTGAATGGATGAGAGGAGCACAATTCATCTGTGATGCACACTGCAGGACAGTAAGCGCCCTACTACGATGGGTCACGTTTGCTACAGACGGCTGCAACAGCCGACATGTATCTCAGCCCATTAGTTGAAAATCTGTACCTTTAGTACAGTATGTCGTCAGGAAAGTCCAACAGGTTGGATCTGTCCCTAAAGACTCTTTCTCTCCTAAGCGCTCCTCTCACTATCCGTGCACCAACGTCAACGGGATCTTCTAAAAATGGGCAGGCCTTTTTTCATGAGATCTGATTGGTCAGGAGGTGGCGCTTTTATACTCGCTGATCTCTTATCAGAACTTAACCTGCTCTGGAGCAGGTTAGCCATTCACCGTCTGAGACAGCTCAGTAAGAAGTGAACCAGCGTTGTAGTCCAGAAAACCTAGAGTTAACCCTGAAGTTACCCCGATAAGAGAAAATCCAGCTTCGTAGTACAGGCTTCAGTAGTCATTTCTAAATCCTGCTGAGACCTCAGTCCTTTAATCTTTGATTTGGTCTTTTAAGTTATAAAAAGGCCGACTTCAAAACTGTCTTAATATAACTGCTTCAGGTCTGAGTACAGGACTACTCCCAGACTATGGAACTGATTCTTGTTTACATGGGAAACCGGGTTATTGTTGTACGCTCTATGCATCAGCAAAAAGCCCTCAAAGTGGTGAAAAAACAAAAACAAACAAGCACAAAAGTTCCTTATAATGCAAGAACCTGGCAACACTGAATACTACCATTGATTCTTCATCATTGTCCTTTAAATATGTTTTTCCTGCAGCTGTAATATTTACAATTAGTTTATTCTAAGGCAATGTAGATAGAATAATTCATTTGGCAAAATGATTAGATACTAAAAAACACAGTTTTTGACACAAGTACCTGTTTTTTCCTATTTTTTTCTAATTGTTAAAAACATTCACTTTCATACAACCTTAGAGAAAATGAGTATTTTTCAAAGTCACAGCACTCTGCTTTGTTTATTTCTAGTTAATTTGATCATTTCTGATGTTGAACCTCAGTGTAGAGGTTTCTCAGAATCTCACATACTAATACGGAAGTAATGAAGTCTTATCACATTGTTTAAAGTGCTTATTATCCTTTTGTTTCCAAGGTAACAAAAGCTCTCCAGGCAAAGCAGTGGTCTCACCAGCGATAGTACCACAGGTTCCATTGAAGTCCAAGCCTTCAGCCCCATCACCCTGCAGCAGGGGGCTGTGCTACCCCGGGGTTCAGTGCTTTGAGAGCATCCATGTCTCAGCAGGCTTTGTCTGTGGACCTTGTCCTCCTGGTCTCCATGGAAATGGACAAACTTGCATGACAATTGGTGAGTTATGTCAACTAATGACACCAGTTCAGTGGTTATAATTAAAGAGAGGAGAAATAAATAAACAAGTGCAACGAAGGAAGAGGAGGGTGTTTACTTCTAATGTTCACTTTTCTGATGCTCTTTTAATAATATTGTAGAAAAAGTCAGATCTAAATTAAACGTTTTCACTTACTTCTGTTGTTAATGACAAATGTTAAAAGATTGTAATATATTTGGTGGCTCCAGAGTTTAATATTGACCATCAGGGCTGTTTGTGTTAGTTTTTTAAGTCATATCCTCTAACCTCCAGTGTCTTACAGGTCAGGGGGCAGTCGGCAGTGGAGCAGATGGTCACATTCACAACCTCAAGTTTAATTCCAGCGTAGACAGGACTTCTTCCTCCTCTTCTGAATCATCTCCCACCTCATCCAGACAACTTCCTGACTGGAATTCCAGACCAGAGACGACCATTTCCAGTTTTAGGAAAGTTTCCTTCTTAGACAGAACGAACTTTCAGAATCAGACTACAGCCAGAGTGTTTGCTCCCACCGTCCACAGAGGTCAGCCCAGCAGGGTAGAACTGACACCCGACCTTTCTGCTGGAGTCAGATGGAGGTCACCGGCACACCATGTGACCTGTGCTGATGATCCCTGCTTTCCTGGTGTTCCCTGTGAGCCCACCATCACAGGGTCCTTCAGGTGTGGACGCTGCCCATACGGTTACACTGGGGATGGAGTCATATGTAAAGGTAGGGAGTCTTTTACCCTAAAGTCAGAGAAAAATACAAGCAGTGAAGCTGGAAAAAACATCAAGCCGTACAACCTTTAGATGTCATGAAATCTTAATTTAACATAGTGTTCAAGTATGGGACATTTAGTGGAAGAGGAAAAACATCTTTCTTTTTTTTTGTTTGCCTAGAAACACGTTTTTATATCAGGAGACACGTCTCACCTCGCGTGTTCTCACACAGATTTAGATTTACAGTACCGACAAAAGAAGTAACCTTTTCAAAGTTCATGAAGAGGATGCAAACAAGCTCCACTCTGATTGGATCAGAGCTAAAATGAAAAGAAATGGCAATGACTTTTTAGATTAAAAATACAGTGAAAAAAATAGAGATAAAATGAATGACATAAATATAAATTAAGAAAAATATAGAGCAAAAATATTAATTTACAATATTTTAAAATAAATAAATGAATGCATGAAATATGTGCAATATGTTTAAAATAAAAATAAAACTTGAATAAATGAAAATACCTTATAATTCCTGTCATTCCATAAAAATTCACATTCTCAAATACTATTAAATGTTATATTATTAAGTATTTAAACCAAAATAACAATATCTAAACATAAATTTAATCATAAGAAATTGAATGTGGATTTAATGGTAATTTAATTCTATTTTAATCACGTGAATGTCACTTTGTATCACTAAGCTTTTGGCATCATTACTTTATCTTGATTAAATGTAACTGCTTTTTCTCCGTTGCTAGTTTTAGTTTAAACACTTTCTACAAAAACAGAGATTTTTTGGCTTCATGATTTTTGGAAATGTCTTCTAAAGGTTTAACCAGAGTTCGACCACATACGTAGATTCTGTTCTTTAGCTTTTATTAAAAGAGAGTGGCCTCTCGTTGACTTTGGAAAAAAAGCAAACCACAGAAAATAAACTAGCCATTGTACTTCCCGTTTACCCTGAAGCTAGTCATCAAATTAGTTTAAAATTGCTTTCTTCGTTAATTCTTTTGCAATCAGCCAGTTGATTAATTGAATATATTTTCAGCTGTGTCATACAACAAGTCACACCGTCATATTTAATGTGGCTGGAGGGATAATTCATTTTTAGTGTTTTTGGTGTAGCATTTTGATATTTGCAGCTTCTAGAAGAAGATGGTCTCCCTTTAACAGATTGAAGCGCTTCTTCTGTTCTGGATATAAAAGTTTCGCTACATCATTTTTCTCTTGTGGCTACAGAGACTGCTGCTCAGTAAAACATCTCATCTCCTTCCTGGACCTGAAATTAATCTAAATATTGCTAAATAATATGCTTTTATCTCAGCTGTGTGTAGGTATCAGTGTAGCAGGAACATGGAGTGCACTCTGCCCAACACCTGCACCTGCAAAGAGGGTTACACCGGATACAACTGCTATATAGGTGAGAGCTTTGATGCTCTTTGTTTATTTGTGCTATAACCTCCAAAGATTTGGCTCATTCTTGTCTTGATTCAGTTTAAAACTAATTTCTCCTCCCTCTCAGCTGTGTGTCGTCCTGACTGCAAGAACCAGGGGAAGTGTGTGAAGCCTAATGTGTGTGAGTGTCCTGCCGGTTACGGTGGGCCCACCTGTGAGGAAGGTAAGCTGAACTCAGACCATTCAAACCTGCTGATGAACACTCTACACACAAATTATCAGTGAGTCTCTTGGTGTTTGGCAGCGAGCTGCGAGCCGCCTTGTCAGCACGGAGGAACCTGTTTGGCCAGAAATCTCTGCACCTGCCCCTATGGATACGTAGGACCCAGATGTGAAATCAGTGAGTTTTTTATTTACTCCTTTAAACTGATGTGATTGATTGTTATCTGAACTAAGTTAAAAGAAAAGTTTCACTGTGTGACAGGTGATAATCAGTCAGTGGTGAAGGTGCGGAGATTTATTATACGTTTGCTCAAAAATGGGGGCAAAAAAATGTAATTTCAACTTTTAAGTTGTGGCCTGCAATCAAATCATCTTTCATACAACTTTGACCTAATTCACAAACTGTACTTGTCACATGTGCATGACAACTTCTGGCTTATGCAGTCATTTAAATGTATTTTGAGACTTTTTGTTTGTGTTATGTTTAAGCATTTTGATAATTGAACATGTCAGACCTTTAGAGTGGAAGTATTTGTTCCAGCTCTCAGTAAACAATGACCTGCTCTGTTCCTACCTGATCAGAAGTGTTTAACATCTTACGCTCTGAGGAATGTAGTTAAAGAAATCTCTAAGTAGGATTACCTGTTTGTTTTGTTGGAATATTCTAAAATAGTGATCTACAGTTGTGTGAAAAGGGAGTACACCCTTTCTAATTCTTGGACTTTATATATTAAGAAATAATTTTGCAAAATGATGTGGACTTTATCAAGTCCATACAAGGTAAAAGGTTAAAACAATCTCATATACATAACATATTACCACATTACATTTTTTTGTTTAACAAAAATGCAGAAGTAGTGTGTGGAAATCTAAGTAAACCCTAACTGATTCCATAGGACAGAAGAGGCTAAGTAGCAGCTGGGTGCTGCTAGTCAAATGTACTTATTAACTGATCATTATCATGTGTGAGTACTGATGCAGAAGGCAGCTTCTTCTCTCTAGAAAGAACATGACAGCACAGTTGTGTCTGTATTTAGCTAACTTTAAAACCTGGTTAGAACCAGAGATGGTTACGTTCTTCTTCGTGAGGTGTTGACCTCTACTGAGCATCATTATAGAGCTGGTCTGTTCATCAGTGGTGGGTTCAGATGATTTTTCTTTATTTTCCATTTAGACATAGTAAATACTTGTAATCATACAATTTATCTTCATTTTTACTTAGTGTTAAAATGGTGATTTCTCTCTCAGTGGTGTGTAACAGGCACTGTGAAAATGGAGGCGAGTGTGTTTCCCCCGATGTCTGTAGATGCAGACCTGGCTGGTACGGACCGACGTGTAACTCAGGTACCTGCTGCAGACTGGGCATCCAGATGCAGAAACACAAGTCGATTCCACATGGTGTACATTTATTTAATGTTTGCTGAGATAATAAAAGCTTTTTCTCTGATATATATGCTGTAAAGTAAACAGCTTTGTGTATCTGATGTCGCACACAGCTCTCTGTAACCCCGTCTGTCTGAACGGAGGAACATGTGTAAAGCCAAACATCTGTGCCTGTCCCAGTGGTTTCTATGGCCCTCAGTGTCAGATTGGTAAGACTGGTTAAAAACTGTTTTCTTGTCATCAGTTATGTATGGATTTTACTTTTTACTACTTTTTAGAATATCTCTGATTCAGTGGAGTTTGCATTCTTGCTAACGCTGCATAAAAAGCTTATCTTTGCCTATAAACTCAGCTGTTTGCAACCCTCCTTGTAAGAACGGAGGTCAGTGTATGAGAAACAACGTATGCTCCTGCCCAGAAGGCTACACAGGGAAAAGGTGTCAAAGGAGTAAGTTACCTCACAGGCTGTGTTTTTACGTGTTGTTTCTTGGAAAAATGTGTCATTTAATGTGTAAACACATTTATTGCAGGTGTGTGTGAACCAATGTGCATGAACAAAGGCAAATGTGTGGGACCAAACACATGCTCGTGTGCATCGGGATGGAGAGGAAAAAGGTGTAACATACGTAAGTTATTCAATGCTCCATTTATAAATAGTACAGCACGTCATTAAAACTTAAAAGGTTCCAGCAAAAATCACACATTTAATTTGTATGCAGGTTTATTACATGGAGGAGATTGGGATTTTTTTTTCTTTATTACCCAAAATGTCAGTGATTCTGCAGTCTGGCTGTTTAAAAAATGGATTTGTTTTAAGGAAATTAAGCAGCACAGGCTGGAAAAAAAGATTAAATAAGTGAGTTTTTTAGCTTTTAGTCAGTTGAGATTCACTTCATTTAACTGCATTCAGCTGAAAATGTGCAGATTCCTGTTTTTATAGTTTTTCAAAGTTTTTTTTTCATATCTGTGTCGTCAGTTTAGTCTTCTTGGCTGCTGCGAAATTATCTCTTGTTGGCTAGAATAAGGCCTGCTATTTATTATGCCTGAACTATGAAGTGGGACTTATGGTTTAGCAAGTCCGTCTATCCGTCCATCCATCCATCTGAACATATGTACATGTACACACAATTCCTTCCGCTTATTTGAGGTTGGGTTGTGGAGCAGCAGGCTCAAGAAGACGCCCCTCTCCCCAGCAAAACTCCAGCTCTTCCCGGTGGATTGTAAGGCATTCCCAGGACAGAAGGGATATATAATCCCTCCAGCGAGTCCTGGGTCTGCCTCAGGGTGTCCTCCCTGCAGGATGTGTGTAGAGAACCTCCAGAGGAAGGCGACTAAGTGCCATCCTAATCAGATGCATGAACCACCTTATCCGACTCCTTTCAATATGGAGGAACAGCGGCTCACACCCTCCAGATGTGTGAGCTCCTCACCTGGTCTCTCAGGCCAAACTCCCATCACTCCCTCTGGGACCGTATTTATCAAACTTCTTAGAATTACTCCTAAGAACAACGTTAAGAGTTGCCTTATAAGTAAAAAAAAATTCCACGCTAAAAGCTGCACTTAAAAGTTACTTATCAAGTGTCTCACACACTTTTAGTGAAGTGTAGGACTCGATTTTAAGTCTCAGTCTTATGCAGGGTTACGACAGTACAAGATGCCGTAAACTGAATTTTAAATGAACGTCACTTCCAAGGCCACTGAACTGACCAATCGCTGAATGGAACCATTTATCTAAGAATATTGAAATATCTTAGAGAGACCTCTCAGCGAATCGTTAAATGGACAAAATTATACAAAATATATACAATAGCAATTGATAAAAAATCAATGCTTCCTAATTTAACTCCTTTTTCTGATTGTATTTTCTGACTCTGTGCTGCATTTGCTGCTTTTACTTGATGTATGTTTCCTGTAAAGCACTTTGAATTGGCTAGTTACTTAAATGTGCTATAAATAAATTTGCCTTTCCATTTTATTAATTAGGCGACTAACTTGAAAGTGGTGTGTGGTTAATTTACGAACTCTATTTCTACTGCAGTCACAGTCTACATAGCTGAAACCAACGTGGAATCAGAAAGAAAACCAAACGGGAAAGAGGAGGAGATACTCCTATTTGTAGGATTAGTTTACCAAAGAAAGGACATCATAAAAGGGAAATTTAGAAAAACGCTTACAAGCCGTGATAAAAGAAGCAACTAAATGCATCTCAAGCCTTCTGCTCTGACTCAAATTAAATGAATCCAACATCCTATGAAGTTCTGTGTAATGACCATTCATTTGGGTCAGGTGAGCTAGAGCAGAGACAGAATTGTGGCCCTTGTAGGACCAAGTTGAATATTCCTGTTCTTTAGGCAACGTCTAACCACTTAGGACACCTCTGGAGGTCTCTTAAATATTTGGAGGAGTAGGAGCGATGCTTAGACTTGTGAACGTTGATAAATAACTTTTGTTCTGAAGTTTGTGAGTAGGACTAAATTCCACAATTTCTCAGCACTTAGGACTAAAATGGCACTCTGAGAAACTTAATAAATACGGCCCCTGGTCCACTGTTCTTACCTGGATTCCTCCTGAATATGTGGTTCATCAGTCAGCTGTAGCCTCCTTTCCAAAACCTTGATAACTTTCCCAGGATTTCCTCTCATCCTCCCTGGATAGGAGGGTGAGATGTGTGATTGGTTGGAGCGCATTCTCCAGTCCTCCTTTATGACAATGCTGACCTCCTCTAATATGATCTGTTGTTTATACAATGCTACTATATCCATTTCACATGAACATATGCATTTCCAAAGTGAGACTTTTTTTTAAGTTGTTAACCTGCATTATTTCACATTACAAGGTTGTACATGTTCAGGTCAGTTTAGCCAGATTACCAGAAGATACCTTAAATATGTTGAACCAACGTCACAGAGCAGGCTCCTGGTCTTAAGTCAATTAATTAAAATTTCTAAATGTAAAAAAAGTGTAAATGTTCCTTGTAATTTCCCATATTTCAAGTAGACATATTCACACTGCTAACCAGCTGTCCAAAGCCCAAACATATTTATAAGAAAAGTCAGGTGTGAGGAAACTTTTATACAAATCACTGAAGAAAATATCTTCCGTCATCGCAGCCGTCTGTCTGCAAAAGTGTAAGAATGGCGGCGAGTGTGTCGGACCGAGCACCTGCCACTGCCCCGTCGGCTGGGAAGGCCTCCAGTGTCAAACACGTGAGTCTAGAACTCTCCGCCTGCAGCTGCTTTGTGGAAACTTTTAACTCTGTTTATTTAATTACTGTTTTTACTTTAAAGTTTGTTTCACTTCTGCCAGTGTTTTAATTAAGACATGAGTGGTAATGATGCTTTGTTTTATTTCCACCCTTCACTTTGCCTTCCTCCTCAGCGATCTGTAAACAGCGATGTCTGAACGGAGGACGGTGCGTGCTGCCCGACCACTGCCACTGCCGGAAAGGCTACAAGGGCCTCACCTGTGCAATAAAGGTGAATAATGGGGTCAGGGTTCAGAAACAGAACATGGCTCTGAGGAGGAAACAGCACTCATGATCCACAAAGGATTAAAATGCATTCATCACTCTGGTTACAGCAGCACCTGTACTATGAGAAATCTGACTTTACTGAACCAATATTTGCACTTTCCAGGCATCACAAGCATGATGGGACAAAAAGGAGAATTTGGATGAAACAAGAGAAAAGCACCAAAAATGTGGTAAAAAGAGTGCAAGTGTGTGTGTGTGATGGTGGATATTAGAGTGTATGTGTGGTTCAGTGCACATTTAACTCTGACAGAGGGACCTGATGTATTGCACTTGTGTTTCCGTCCCTGTGTATCACTACCTCATCTGTTAGACGCATCAGCAGCGCTTTACACAGATACCATCACTGTCCCGCAGAGGCGTCTTTCTTCTAAATCAGAGGTGTTTGTCCACCTTTTGCACCCGGCTCTGCCTTTTAACTTTTAACTAATGAAGAATTACCAGGAACCAAATCCTCAACTTCCTGGACCCCAACCTTTACTAAACTGAAACATGTGCTTATTTTATTTCCCTTGTTAAGATGGTGCACATCAGTAAGTTGACCAAAGACACTGATAGGAATATGCCGCTAGTTATCTATAAACATGTTCCTTTTATGCCCTTACTGACACCATATATGGATCAAAGTAATGACTATTTGTATGTTTGGTGGAGATTTTGTTTTTTTATATGAGAAAAATCAGAAACACTGATGTACAAGTTACATGTGACAAAATAAAGACAACATACCGTTTCTTTTATTTATTTTTTTAAAATGAGCTTTAATTACACGTAAGTACATAAACGTACAACTTCATTTAATGGTAAATTACAGTACTGTATGCATCACTGAATTATAACAAAAAGGTTGTTTTAAAAAAAAAAATCACGTAGTTTAAACTAACAAACAAAAATAGTTCTCATAGTCTTGTTTGCTAGTGAGAGTTTTTCCTCTCCTCGCAGTGCGATCCAGAGAAAAGAGGACGACAGCGGCATTTGTTGGGAGAAATGCACTTCCCTCCATTCAGGCAGGGCCGACTGCACACAGCTACAGACAAAACAAAAACAAGTGTTAATCTTCTGTTAGACCTGGGAGGGGACGCTGGTTTGAAGAAATTGTAAAATCTAACACTGAATACACTGAGCTGAAAACTCTACTCTGTAGAATACAGTTTACAGGGATCAGGGGACCTTAAGAAAACAAACTGAACTTAGTTTCAGTAAGCAGAAGATAAAGAGGCGAGAAGAAACGCTTGTACAGTGCATGGATGCATGTAAAAGCACTCGGTCTTTGGGATCAGACTGAACTCACCCAAGTGGCAGGCGCCACCCAGCCATCCCTCTGGACAGCTGCAGCTTCCTGGAGCCACACAGATCCCCCCGTTCCTGCAGCCTTGGGGACAAATTGCTGCTTGGGAGACAAAACATTCAGAGATTATCTCAGCATGCCAAGTTTCAGCCATAAGTTACACATTTAGAGGAGGAAGAGAGGCAGCAGAAGCTCTGGGAAAAGGAGTTGATGTTCTAGTCTACTGGGACATATCGTAAAACAAGATAACAGCTAACAGTTGAGTTCTTTATTTTAATGTGTGATAGTTTTTATTATTTTTTATTTCACCTTAACATCTTTTATTTTTGCAGTGTCTTAGCTTCCCCGATGCAGTTAGCGAGGGTTACGGCGGCATTTCTAGAGACATAACTTCATGTATGTGTGTTGGTGTGATCATGTGTATGCGTGTGTGATTTGGGGGAGTTGATAGGCAAAAATGTTTTTTTTTTTTTTTTGTCTGAAAAGTGCTTTATAAATAAAGATTGACTGATTTAGGCCTCTCTATCTCCCCTAAAAATCTCCCATCTGACTATTTCTTGGTTCTTGAATCTATTAAAAAAAGCTGAATTGTAAAAACAATTTGTGCAGGAGCACACACAGTTAAATGCTGAGATATTTCTTCTGGCCAAAGGCCATTTTCCCATTCTCATATTACAGCATCCAGTCAAGAAAAAAGCCAACACATAACCCCTTAGAAACTAGAGCTTCATGCAGATTAAACAAATAAGATAAACTGAAGGCTTTGAAGGTGATTGAATGTCGACTTTTTCCCTTAAGACATCGCCAAGATCTTGGTTAACACCTGTTTACAGTCTGTATGCAAAGTTACTATAAGTAGTTATAGAAGACTCTGCAAAAAGAAAATAAACATATTTCCCTTCTTCTTTGTAATTTCTATATCTGGATGTGGGATTCTATAAAGAAGATAGCAACCTATATTCCCTTTTTAATTAATAAGCATGCCACTTATTGCTTCAGCAGCTTGGAAATATCTTATATCTGCTGAAAGCTGCAGCTGATGAAAAGCTTCCAGCTGGAGAAAGAAGCTCCATATGGTGACTTTGACCTTTGATCAGATACGGCCATAAACACACCGTTTTGGCATTTTGATCCGGCCCAGCTTGAAGGGCAGATGCACTTGGACACTCCGTTAACAGCGGTGCATTCCCCTCCGTTCCAACATCCCCCATCACAAGTCACTGCGAAAAAACACAACACACTTATTACAGTAAGAAAACCTGACATTTCTAAACTTGTATGTTAAGTGATTTATTTCTCAAAAATAAAGACAAAATTCTATCTTTTAAGTTTATTTCCTGTCTTGTCATTTGTCCTCATTTTATTATTGAATTTAGTTGAGATTATTAAAAGCAGCTGTGTGGAACCAGTAAACTTTACAATCAAATCAAATCAAATTTATTTGTATAGCCCTATATCACAACAAGTTGTCTCAGAGGACTGTACAGAAGATGTATATATGAACAATAAACAGAATCAGTGCAGACAATAAACAATGCATTTAGATGGATCAGCATAAGCACACTACTGCAAACCGTCCTAGCCAATGTAGGACAGTCTGGAGACTTCTTTGGGCCTCATAATTTTACAGTCACTCTTGCCAAATAAACCTGCTTACCTTTGTGACAGTATCTTCCTCCAAATCCAAGAGGGCATCTACATTTTCCAGGACGAAGACACACTCCACCATTTTTACATTTGGGATAACAGTTGGCTGCAAACACACACATGACTTTGTCATTACACTAGGAGATCTCATATATTTAAAACTTTTTAAATGATCAGAAGTAAAATAATTGTTATATATACATAAATATGTATGGAAATAAAAGTAAAATTCATAAGTTAATGTTTTGTTTCTCTGGAAAAGAATACATTTTTCATAAAATTGTATTTTAAACAGTCTTTATTGAAAATATTGAAAATAAAGACTAAGAAAAAAGTTCAGTAACATCACCATATCGGCAGGTTTCTCCTTCATATCCTTTCGAGCAGAAACAAGTATTGTTGCGGATGCAGACTCCTGCATGTTCGCACGGTGGGTCGCACTTCGCTTTGGGGTCGAAAACGAACCCCATTGCGACGCCTCGGGGTGCGTCCGAACCTCCGGAGCAAAAACCAACGAGAGCGACCAAGGAGGCAAAGATAAAAACTGTTGACCCGCAACGTGAATGCCCCATAGTTGGTTTGGTTTTGTCTTTGGGGTAGAGAAGAGGAAGATGCGCAGCGGTGGACGGAGATAAGGGAGAAAGTCTCCCGCAAAGTACTGAGACTTCTCCGCGACGCTCACGCGATGCACACAGGGAATCTACAACCAGGGTTGGGGAGCGGGGGCAGGACACGGGGCGTGGCGGTGAAGGCGTCCTGACTGGGGGGGCTGGGTGACCTGTAAGGGACATTGCTGCATGACGGTAAATAATGATACTGCTCACAGTCAGATGTAGACAGTAGATGGAGTAAACCAAGAAGTAGTGCAGACCTTAACTTTAGCTGTTAGCTGGCAACTCCGTAGCTTCGATATGTTAACTAAGCTAACTTTTTCCCCTTTGTTTACTTACAGCAAGTTTAATACAATAAATTAGCTGACTGAATTGAAATTAAGATTTAATTATTAAACTCATCACGGTGGCCAAGTGTAGTGTTAACACAAACAAAAACCAGCTTAGCTCATTTTGGGCTAATGTTAGCCGTTTTAGCTACTCAATTACGTAAAACGTCATTGTGTCAGCCCGCGTGCGAAAAACTTTGTCCAAACATTAAAGAAAATGCCATAGGTTGCTTCGTTAATGCAAAACCACGCGGTCTAGTCAATAATGGGAGTTTCACAATTAAAACAGTGAAAACGTTTTAATGATACCATAAAAATATTGCTGAATGAAAACAATGGCTCTCCAAAGAGCTCAAGTTTGATGTCCAATGCTGGAATAAAAAGCTTGACCCCAAAGTTAATTAACCCTCAGATCAATAAAGTTCAGTTTGTTTATATAATACCAGTCTCATCCCAGGGTACTATACTAAGAAAGTAATTAAGTTCAGTACAGACCCCTAGGATTGTCAATAGTGGAATCCAATAGAAATCAGCTTTTGTGAATACTAACAATAATAACTATTGTCATTATTCAGCCATAAGTATACATTTAAAAAAAAAGAAAAAAATGAGACTGTCCGACAATGGACATTAGAATTGGATGATAGACGAAATGAGTGATGCTGGATGATCCAGCTGTGGGTCGTAGTCAAACATACTGCACTGGCTTTCAGCTTCTCATTATTAAAAGCAACCATCCTTACATGTAGTAAGGTGCGAGAAGAGTGTTTCGTGTGAACACTCTTCCTTCACCTCGCTGTACTAACAAAGCTCCAGCTGTGTTAGTTTGACATTAGAAGTCTTAGAATTGTTTTGTATGCAAATACCACTGATATGAAAGCACATATTTAATCAATAGGGATTTTTAATTAGTAAAATCAGTGGTTGCAAGTCAGCATGTAGTCACAAGGAGCATTCTTTCACTATGCAGTGGTTTAGTTTTTACCAGAAGGACCTATTATGTTTGTTTACAGCTTTCTTATATGCTCTGCACCATATGAATGGGATTTTGCCCATTTACATTTAAAACAGACGATTTTAGAGTGTTTTATCCTCTTTTTTAATAATCTACCCTTTAATACTATCAGCCATATATTTTCAAACATGCAAGTCCTGCTATTCTTCTCGTTTACATCTTGGTATTTGTACAGATGTGCTTGTTAAACAGGAGAGGAAAACCTGGAAGAGTCCAGTTTGATAACAGTGTTTGTAAAAAGTTCCTGTGTCATCGTAGTGGCCATACAGGTACTATGCAGGTACAGAGGGGAAGAATGTTGAACTGTGGAAGTTGTGTAGCACTGTAGCTGAATTCTAATAAAGTAGTTTACATCTATCTGCTAGGCTGAGGCTTTTGTGCTTATAGACTTTCAGCATCTCAGAGATGTACTCAGAAGCTTTTGTGCTCACGTCAAAGAGGCGTTCTCTGCAATCTGAAAACTGTTGCATCCCATTTTGTTCAAATCTGCAGTGATAAATATGGATATAAAAAAGTGCCACATTTTTTTCACATACATTATTTTTTCTATAGACAAGTATAGTCATGCTTTTCTATATTTTTAATCTTATTTGACTTTTTATTTAGTATATTTTGATCTATACAAGTATTTATCAAATATGTTGTCATATCTGTATTATAAAAGTATTCTATAGAATATACCTGTGTCATTATATTGTGCTGTTTACCACCGAAGAAAACTTGGTATTTACCATATAAGTATACAAATAAAATTTTATACTTTATTTACTTATTCTACTGTGAGTGGTACTGATGTCCAATGAAATGGCTAATTTACAAATATACCATCTTCAACCTTGTTTATGCTAGAAAACAGCCTTTAAATAGGTGTCTGTTATAGTGGACACTATACATCAAAGGGTTGAAATGAATACTTTGCTTAAATCTAATAAAATACTAATATATATATCAGACATCAGCATTACATAATATTAATTTTGGTTAATATCAGCTAGGTCTAGTATAGAGGAAATGTTCCCTCTCAGGCTGCTTAGACAGACATAACGCTTTTGTGCAGATTATTTATAAGAATGATTTATTTTATGTATTTAGAGTCTGTTTTACAGTTTTTTTCCTTCATTTTTTGTTTTCACAAACTGGTGAAACAAGGAAAAATAAGTGAGAATAAAAATTTCTTTTAACTCAGTACCAGATATAAACAGGGCTTTAGCACGAATAAATGCAAACTTAATTACAAGAAGCTAGTGAGATATGCAGCCCCATTGTTTGTTTGAACTACTTTTTAATAGGTTTTAATGGTTTATAGTAAAAACCTTGAAGGAGAACTACCAGTAGACTGATGGGCAGAAGAAGGGTCTGTATGTGGAGCTGCTTTGTTATGATTCTCAACAACACTTCAGACAGATGCACGTTCATGGAGAGCACACGTGGAAAAGCCATTTCCTTTTAGCTGGTGAAAAAAAAAACGGGCACATACGAACTGTGGGGTTCGAGGAAGGTCTGCTGTAATGACAATAACACAAGCAAATGAAAGGCGGATGTGGACGGCAGCTCCAACGGGCCTCTTAATCTGTTAACCGAAAGCTGACAGAAAAAAAAAGTCATTTTCCATATCATTTATTTTCTTTTTCTCTCAAACGTCTGCCAGCTTTGTGTGAAAGGACAGCAGACTGCAGTCTGCTGTCCTTGTTGATGGAAACCAGAGAGTTTGTAAAAACTTGCTCATAAAAGTTTCAATGCATGCTTGAGTTTTATTCCACTTTTTCAAAAGTTAACCAGCATGAGAGGAGTTTGAAACACTTTTTTTTTTTTTTTTTTGCAAATAAGTAGGAAAATTGAGACAGCTGAATGCAGACTGATGATAACATAATCAGACAAAACAAAGTCTTATATTTGTTTGTCTGGCATTTCCTTCCATTTACTGATCTGTGTAGCTTCTCTGTTTATTACAGCCCCGGCTGCAGATAACCCATCCTGTACCACCTTCATACAGCTGTGCAGCCAAGAACATTATCATGAGTCTCAGTTTTGACAATATTTAAAAAGTTGACTTAAAAATAGCTTGAAACTTGGCTTGGTTACTCTACATGTAAACATGCATGCACAGCAACTTTCTGACTGTTACAGATGATATAGGGTTGAGTTCATTTCCCACTTTACATATTAAAGAGCATAATCCAATTAACTCGCACCCACATTGCATCTCTTAATTCAAATGCAATGTTTGCATTCATCCAAAGTCTTAACCATACCTACGTTCTTCAAAACGTAGCCTTGTTAGTGATCCAGACCGTCTAACAAGCTGGTCTGGATTTTTAATGCAGGACTATCAGCGTCAGCAAAATATCCGAGAGACGAAGTGAAACCTGATAGTGCTTACATATTTTTCTTTACATGTATTCCAGCAGAGTTCTGGTTCAGACTACTGACCTGGATCCCAGAGAGGAAGTGGGCTGGTGTTTAATGATTACAACAGATGTGAACATACACAGGAGACATTATGTGCTTGTAGCACCAGTATGTGTGTCGAGTTAGTCCACCAACACACAACACATCTAGAAAGGTGAGCGGAGAAGAGACCTGAACTTTTAAAAATCTTTGGTTTTACATTCTGTTTGCATAAATATGTCATTTTTTTTTATTTCCATTAAACAATAAATATGAATCAGACGATCTAAAGACATTTTCCACACAGTTAAAGCAAGAGGTTGCAGTTCTTCTGCAAAAATGATTTAAACTCGGGACTAAATGTTCTAGGCTGCATAAATAACCTTCTCTTGTCTTTCCATATTGCTAATGAATGAAAAGTGAAGAACCAGTGTGTTCGGAAGAAAGATGCTGTGGTGGTCAAACAACTAGATGCCGGTATGAAGTGCAGCTAGAACTGGTCTTGGCTCAAATTTGAAGACAAAGCCACAATGAAAGGACAAGAGCTGGCATTTATGTCAGAAACTTTATTATACATTTATACTGGCCTGTAACTCTGCTCTCAAAGTGCACCAGATTGATGCTTTTAAAAATAAATTGTCCAACATTTTCTTCTGGGGTAGCATGCCCCTGGACCCTGAGGGCTTGTATCCTTCTCACCTTTTCACTCCTGACCTATTTTCATGTCTGTCTCATGCTCTTTTTAATGTCTGCTCAGATCAGTAGACCCACCACAGCCTCCTCACCTACCACCTCCACAGAAGGAGTTCAGTGTACCCATCAGGTAAAGACTACCTTTGCTTCGCACTGCCTTCTAACAAAGAAATGAGGTGTGGACAGTGATTTGGTCTGTTGTTATTCCCTGTTACATTGTTTATGAATATGGGCTGCTGCAATTTAACCAGTTAAATTGTAAGGTCATTTTCTGTTTGGTGTTTCAAATTAGAGCTCCATGTGGTCCTTTTTAACTTAGAGCGCCTGCCCCTCCAAAGGTGTCTGCACGGCCCTGCTATCTTCCATAACAGGGGCTTATAAAGTCAATTACATCATCATAACTGGTTTTAACATTTATAAATGTAGACACAAATAAAGAGACCCATGCTGCTGCTACTCATGGGGAGTGAGGGGGCTCCTTGGGTGTCAATGAAAATGGTCCACTCCCCAGGTGCCCCTGAGAAATAAGGAAAAGGTAGTGTCCACTTCTTTTTCCTTAAGGCAGTGGTTCCCAAAAGAGTTTGTTTGAGACTTAAAAAAGCTTGGCTGTTAGCCTGACCTGGAGGGGACTTGTTCACCAGCACTAGTTACCATGGTAACTCAGCACAGACTCATTTTAAGCCACACTTATGGAACTGAACTAACACTTTGATCCAGACTTACAGAAATAAGCAAGGCTTTCCCTTCATCCTGCTCCATGGGAAACTGCTTGTTTTACTGTTTACTGAACAATACAAACAGCTGACTTATAAATCAATTTATTGATAGGTTTGGCCAACAAAACAAACAGCTGATAATAATTATTTTTAACCTGGCACATTGGGGAGTCATCCTAGAAATGCTTAATAGCTAAAAAGTTTAATATATTCATAAAATGCTCCCAGAGGAAAGGAGGAGATTTAACAGAGGAGCTATGAACAAGGATAGACAACTGTTTCCTTTGCTAAGTCTTTTTGCCGTGTGACGTCTAAAACATCTGAAACAAGGCAGGATGGAGGATGCTTTATGTTGTTTAACTGTGCCTCACCAGAATGTTTGAACTTCTGGCTACGTGACAAAATGCAATGAGTTGCTGTCATGTGATTGGCTGATTAGCTATTTGTGTTGACAAGCAATTAACAGGCATACCTTATAAAGTGGCCAGTCGTTGGTTTGTTTTGGGGTTACACATACCTCCTCGAGTACTTGGAGACACTCCAGGGGAACATGAGAAAATAAAAAAGAGGGATAACTTGTTCTATCTTTCATAGTAGATCTGACTTTAGTTTGTAGAATGAGGTGACTCAGTTCAGGTGGTCAGGATTACTATACAGATGTGGAAATGTACATGTATGTACATTTAAAATAACTCGTAGAGCTTTAAATGTCGGTCTGGTCATAATGTAAAATACTTTATTTTTCAATTCCAGATTCCAGATATGTGAATAAAATAAAAACATAGGCATAACATAAGTAAAAAATGTTTATATAGCAGAAATAACAAATAGAAATATAATTTATATAATAAAAAATCTTTTATATTTTTTGTATTTATATTTAAAATTAAAAACATATGAATTCATAAAAAAAATATATATTTTTAAAGATATAAATATGTATTTTTATATAAATATAAAATATGTAAATATATATTTGGTTGTATTTGATGTAATTATGTAAATGTGTAACTAAGGGAAAAATATTGAAAATGCACTTATTAATGGTTCTTAATGTTTTCTGAAAGGACAGTTGTAAATGTCAACATCTTGGTCACGTACTTGTACATTTTTGCACTAAAACAGGTGGAGAAATGAGAAATTTTTTATTATTTATAGGTTATTATGTCGTTATTTTACTGGTCTGGCCCACTTGAACCACTGGTTTAGACTGATGCCTCCGTGTGACCAGTGTCTGGTATTTGTCTCTTCATGTCCGTCTGTTTTCATCTCCCTGTGGAGGGACTGAGTAGTAGAAAATGTGCAAATTTGGATATGTCTAGTCACTTTCTGCCGTTTTATAATAAAAATTAATCACGATTTAAGTGATCTAGAGATTGTAACTTAGGTACATTTGTAATCCAGGTGAATAGTAGTTAATGGTGTAAAGTAAGTACTCACCAAAGTAACTCTTATTAAAATCAACACTGCAGATAGATTTCAGTTTTATCCTTAAGACAAAATCTACTTTTTTACATTAATTTTTTCCTAAATAATAAACCAAATCATTTAAAAAAAAGTGCACATTTATAAACATTTTCTGTTTTATGACAGCTACGTGCCCCACCTGGTGTTTACAAAGAAAATGACAAGTACGCTAAGAAAAAACTTGAATGAAATGATTTTATTTTCAGCTTCATGCATGAAAACCACAAAACCACTGTAGATGTTAGAAATGATTCACATCTACACTACCATGTTAAGAGGAGCTGGATTTACAGAGTAGAAATGGTAGGACGTTTTGCAGCGTACTTACATGATCACAAAAGAACTTAAATAAAGTCTGTAAAACTATTAATGAGGAATTTTTGTGTTATGAACATCTACCGCATGACAACACTGCATGTGCTATTGAAGAACTAAGACAACTTCAGAACATTTGAACACATCCAAATTAATATTAGAGTGATTTAAGTGTCTAAAGAAATAAAAATAATAATAATAGCTTCCATAGTCAGAAAAAGGAATCAGCTTATGGTTAAAGTTACACAGTGCAGAGTGGATTTAAAACAGCAAACATTATTGCAAGTGATACCAAACCCACACAAATAGGAAAACCTCATTAAAGGAATGAAAGTTGCTCCAAAGACCAAAAATTATCCATATAACTTTTTGAAAAGCNAAGACCAAAAATTATCCATATAACTTTTTTGAAAAGCAAAAAAAAAAAAAAAAAGCACACTTTACATTTGCATTTACACATTTCTGTATTTTAGCCCATTGTTCTTCCTTTGAAATGAACACTTATCCCTTTTACAAAGTGACTTAAATGGCAACAATTGCTTTAATTATTTAATAAAATATCTATTTAAAAGTTTTCACAGTAGTCACATTTGCCTCAATAAAATAAGGGGGGAAAAACTAACCAATAAGATGAGAGAGCAGTTTTGTTGCAGCAAACAACATCAACAACCGTAGATTTATTAAAGAAAATAAAAAGAAAGATGAAAAAGGTTGATGGGAACTGCTCAGTGCTTTTATTTTCACTGTGCCCAAAAATCCACATCTGTGTCAAACCTTACGAACAGTTCAGGTAGGAGGTGGTTTAGGACAGGAGGGGTTAGCAGATGCAGCATTCCCACTCTTCTAAAACACACTCTTATTACACTCTGTTGGTAAGGATCAGGATAAAGTGCATCAAAACTATTTCTTCCAGTATTTTACTTCGGTAGGAGTGCCCTCCGTTAACTAGAAGAATATATTTATTCTGTTTGCAGCACGGTGGGAAAAAGGCTTCAAACCTCGACTGATCTGACAGCCATCAGAGACAAAACATTTCTTCTAAACATATTTGAAATGTAAAATAATGAAGTGGTTGGGAAAGTCAGACCAGATGACCACTAATTTAAGAGAAACACGATTCAACTGTCACCAAGTAACGATATCCCGTGCTTTCACGTGCAGGTTATCCTCGTCTGTCTGCAAAAAAACCTACATCCCAGAAGAGTCTCGGCTTCCCTTATTTGTAGATCTGCACATGCCCATGCAGCGAGGTGGTGTTGCCCCCGCAGTCCACATACTGATACATCTCTTGAGAGACCTGCTCCGCGTGACCGAAGTATGTTGTTGTCACAGTCACCCTGAAAGGCAAACAAAATGTTAAACAGGCTATTAAAGGAGCCTTATCTCTGATAACAAATCCCACAGATGCTGGGAGTTCTTGATGATGACGATGAGGATGATGATGAGGACATCCAGCTCTTGAATGAGCCAGACAATCTAAACATCAAAAGTCAGCCTTTGCTGTTGGTTAAGCGTTAAATTATGACCCTTATGTCTAAAAATCATATGACGATGCTTTCCATCTACCTTTGGTACCACTCCTGTGCTGACTGACTGCTATGAATGTGCTTGGTTTGCTGGTTTTTGTGCTGTTATATTATAGCTTGTACTGATTTTTGTGTGGTAGATTTATCAACATGAACATGGCATGTTAAAAGCTTTATCTTTCTCAATATTAGTTGAAAGGGAACCAACAGAAATAAGACACTGCTTTCTTTTTAGAAGCTACGGAAGACTTTTTTTTTCCTGTCCTTTAACTGAAGCTCTTTTCAGACATGTGATATAGAGCATTAACATTTATCAATCTGCTAGCATTCAGTTCATGCTTACATTAATGGCTCTCGCAGTTTTATATAAATATAACCACAACAGTAGCCTTGTTTGCATCCGGGTGCAAAACTTCTGAAATGTTGCTGCAAAGTAAATGCACATCAGGTTCTGGATGGTGGCGCTACGTTTTTAGGCTACGTTACACACAGCTGCAAAAAAGTAGTTGCTAACTACAACATGGCACAAGTGAAACTGGTGTTCAGTGTCACAGTTGGCCGACAAGTTATGGAAAAACACCTCTGCTACAGACTGAATTACTTTCTGACTGATGCATGTACTCAACAGTGACTTCTGTTTATCTAAGAACAAATTTAACCTGACTTTAACCTGATTTATGACGTTTCCATCTGCATCCAGTCCTTTTCCAAAAAGGAGAAAAACAACATTTTGTGCTAAATTTACTCAAAATGTCATTAAAAAAAAGTTTGATTAGTGATGGATTACAATATTAACACAGTGTTTTTTAGTCAAGGCTGAAGTCATCATAGAGTAAGTCATCATGCCTTATCCGTTCGTATTAGGATGTTTAAACACTGAATGGGATCAGCTGTAGAGAATGCGCACCGACGTCACCACGTACAAAACTGTGGGATTCATTTGCCAATTTAGGGAAATCTGCTTTCTGCTAAAGTTGGTTCTGCAGTGGCTGTCGTCTTTTTAATCTCCGTCTTGTTTTTAATTTCTAACGAGTATTTCATCTGGATTCAGCTGCAGCAGCTTCGTGATCAGCGTAAAAAAAAAAGGAAATTAAACGGCGGATTTTTATCCTACGTTTTCATCTTGCAGGCAGTGCAGTGATAAACACTTCCCAGGAAACTGTGTACTTCCGCGGAAACTCAGGTGATGAGCTTCTGGCTGACCGTGGTTTGAATACAAAGGACAGTTTGGGCTTTATGTGAGCAGAAGATGGCGGCAATTACAACGCATCAGCTTGATGAACTGGATAATGAACGGACAGGTGAGGTGGTACACAATGCGTAAGTGATTTTAAATTAAATGGTACTGATCTGGATGACACCCCCATGTACGTATGAGAACACCCATCCACTTTTTTCACTTCCGATACCAATGCTGATATCTGAACTTCAGTATCGGCCGATACCGATCTGATACAGAAAACAGCACCGAATTACCTAAGAAATTATGTCTCATTGTGTGGAAAAGACTGAAATCTTTCTCTTTTGCGGGCAATATCAGACTTAAAAATTTATTTCCTAATCTTTAAAAAACAAACAGATATAAATGTACTAAATTACTTATTTAACAACTGCACAGCAGTCATGAATGAACTTAATCTTAAATAAGCTTCGTAAGCTTGGTCAAACCTGTGAAAGTAAAACAAAACTGCTCCTGGTTCAGTCCGTGTAAGTAGAGTAGAAGACCCAATGCAAGACAAAAACAAAAAAAACAACAATAACTTGACTTCCCTGATCTAACAACATGAAAACAAACAAAAAAAAAAAACAACAAAAAAAAAACCCAACAATAACTTGACTACCCTGATCTAACAACATGAAAACAAAACAAAAAAACAAAAAAAAACATTGGTACCGATACCAATATTGTATCGATGCATCACTTTCCTCCACCAGATGGACCATTTGTTGCTCTGTGATTATGAGTGTTGTTCTGTTGTTGACATTAAATCATTTAGGACAGTTTACTGGTTTCAGAGTAGATCTGCCATCCGATCCAGTAAGTTCTGTTTTTTTTTGCCTTGTAATAAATTAATATACTCCCTCATATATTCATGGCTGGTGTGTTGTAATTTTAACTCTCATTTGTGATGCAGAAGTTGAAAGCAGTCATTAAGAAGAACAGTCCAACTCTGAGCTGGACAAAACAGTACAAAATAAATCTTACTGGCTTTCTTTTAGCCTGAACCGACTACGTAGTACTGCTTGGTTTAAGCAACGAGTCCACAAGTTTCTAAAAAATTAGTTGCTACAGATTTTGTGTTATTTTTTTCATCCTAAAATAGGAAGACAAACTGCTGAGAGAATGGATACAACAGAGACGAGAGGCATCACAATACAGATGCAAAACAAGTGAAATGCAGATGTAGGCGTTGTGGTATTTGCTTTTCTGCCTCATTTTCACAGGAATTTGGTATAATCATGTTTGGACAGAAAACAAATTTCTGGCTTTGAAATTCTGGCTATAAAGAGTAAAAATGTCTAATTAATTTGTTTGATTAGCTAAATTTACTGTTTGCATGTCACCGTTGGCCAGTAAACGAGCAACGCAATCCTGCTTCTGCTTATCTGTTTACTCTGGGCGGATGTGTGTGTGGGTGAAACTATGCAAGTGTGAAGGAGGGTGTTGTGCTCAGTCATGCCTGTCATGGTAACAGAATGTATCGCAGACAGTGTCTTCATCAAAGTACAAACAACATACTTACTGCATCATGACCACTATGTTGTGAACTTTAATTGTTGCTAAAGTGCAGTAGTCACTGTAAGAAAAAGAAGCGATTTAAGATTAAAAATGGTGGCGACCAAGTCTTGTCAAATATTATTTTAAGACTTTTAACAAGATACTTACAACATGTAACTCATCTCATCAGCGATGACGGTGGGAACCGTGTAGTCCAGCTGTAAGAAACACAATTCATAAAACATTTTAGGAAAAATTATAGCGGACACTGACATATTACACATTTGTACAAATTAAATACAACCGAATTATTCATTTTTTTAATCCTGAATTTGGATACCTATTGGTCAAATGTGGGAATGGTAACGGTACTCTAAGTTTACCCCTTTTTTTGTCCTGAAGTGTGGATGTTGCAGAAACAGGTTTCTGTTTTTAGAGACGTAACGTTACACATCTGTCACTAAAGTTAGGTCATATTTGGTTGTGCAGTTACAATAATTATGACACTGAGCTGTAATGTTAGATGTGCAAGTTAACAGCCATAGTTAAACTAGATCAGAATTTCAGCTGTGTGTTTAAACCACAGGGGCTAGGATTCCCCCTGCACTGAAAAGTACGACCACCTGACCAGGACAGCTTTGTTACAGAGGCCGGATCTTGCAGCACTGAACAACTGACTGACTGAGTTCTCCCTGCATTTCATTTCAGCTTTTATTTTTGTAATCTGCGTGAATAAAGCTTTTATTTTTGTAAAATCTGTGTGAATAAAGTATACTTCAGGGATTGCTCTTGCATATAAACAGACGTACATTTTTACTTCGTCCGGCCACTAGAAGCAAGATGGTACCTGCAGCCTCTGGTTGCTATGCCAACAAGTGATTCAGAAACAATATTTTCTGATTGTTTGAGAGTGATCGCATTCCTCTGCCTTGAGTATGTTGTTTTTACTTTTGCATTGAATTTAGTAGCAAGAGCACTGTGTGCCTAGAAGTTGGATAAATGAGTGAACAAGCCTTTCAAATAATGACTTTACATTCAAACTCCTCGCTGTTAACTTATTAAGTGAAAAGATTACAGCTGCATTTAGCCAACATTTTTTATAGAGCGCACGCATACTTGTTATCTTTAAACATGGCTGACATAACTAACTTTACAGAGGGAGAACAATATATCTCTTTCTGCATTATCAGCATCATTCTGTTTTAGTTATTTCATGCTTTTATTTCCAAACCTGCCTTTTCCTACGTTAAACATTAAGGGTTGTTAAAGTTAACTACGTGAAGGGTTACTTTACACGAGACACTTTCTGCACCACATAAAAACAATTAGGAATCTAACCGGATGGAAACCCTCTTCAGCGAGGCCATTTGTTTTTAAGATGTGGAGCAGCAAATGAGGTTGCTTGATGTAGTTCAGAATGAATTATTCTGAGAGCACTACTGTGGAATATCTCACTGAAAATGCTTAATTCTGCACAACAGCATAATTATTTATTCACACTGATTACATAACGGTGGTAAGAGCTTAAATATTTCATCTCTGTACTTGCCCGCTCAGTCACTTTTGTAAGATTTTGTGTGAATGTAACTAAAGAGCATGCTAAAAGGAGAAATGCTGCGCTCCAAACGTCTATGCCATGCCGACAACCTTTATCTGAAGAACCCATTAATAGGGAAGAATAAAAAGGTCCCTGTGATGCCAACAAGTGAGTCACGAGTCTTGTGATTGTAGCTGCGGGTGCAGTTTGCAGCCCCCACCTGCCGCTCATCCAGCGGTATGATCACCGTGCTGTTGTTCAGCTTGGCCTTGCCTATCACCGTCTTGGAGAACTGAACTTGTGCCGTGATGTTGGTCACGGTTATGGCGTAGTAGTTATTATTGGTGATGTTCAGCGTGTTCTGGTGAGAAAAAATTTAAATACATGAGATTCTGTTAAAAGAGGTTCCAACACCAGCTTTGCAGACATTTAGCTTTTCTTGTATGTTGGAGCACATAAAATGAGCTGTAATATTTTACAAACTAGCTAAATTCTTGTTCTTACTATCCTTTACCTATACCTTTAGGGAATTCTCTTCTTTTTACATAAACCGTTTCTTTTTCTGCCAAAAACTTTATTGAGATCAGTGACAAAAAGTGATAAAAATTTGAGCTGGAGACCAGATTACAGTCAGGTGATAATTCTTGATGTGTTGAACATTGCCAGCCCTTTTCTTGGTTATTGTAAGACATTATCTATACAGAAATATTGATTACGTGTTATAGGGTGTTGTCAAAAAGTTAAAATTTTCTGCACATTTACCGTAATGTTGAGATAGACGATTCGCTTATCCTGATCATAGGAGACGTAGGCAGACTTTACTCCCACATAGGAAACATCAATGGAGCGAGGGAATAGGAAGAAAACTGCCAGGCCAGACAGCAGCAGGCAAACAGCCACGGAGATGGTAACATAAAGCTTTCTGAAGGAGAAAGAAAAGAGAAGTGAGGCCCTGAAACCAGCTGATGCCTTCAAAGTCTATCCTGCTGCTGTGTTCGCTTTGTTTCATCAGGCACAGAGCTAACTGGGTTAATCTATAAAAAGAAAACAGAGGGCAGACTTACGTCCTGCTTGGCCGGAGCCTTTGGTCGCTGTATGGAATCAGAGCCACAAGCTGGTTTTCTTGACCTGTGGAATATTTTTTTTTCAAAGGAGAGAGAAAATAGTTTGTCCTGTTACTGCTGGAAAGATAGCCAAGTTTTCTATTTCTAAAGCTTTTTGTTGTAAGATCTAATTGTGTAGCATGCAGAAATGTTTGGCCGGTCAGGTATATTTGCATCTGAATGCACCTGAATATTTATTATATTAAATAAAATTGACCTTTATTCATTTCTAAACAAAAACAACTCTCTCGAGAATGTCACGAACAACCACTTGACACCTGAAATTTGATTTAATAGAGCAACCACGCATGGCAAATGAGTAGAGCTTTTATTTGGACCTAAATATCATTACGCATGTCTGACAACATTATGATCTCCACTAAAGTCTCACTCAGAGATCACATGGGTGATGAGCTGTTGCACGGAGACAATGGTCTAACATGTGAATGAAAAGCAGCAGCCATGAGAAGAATGGAGCTACGCAAACAAATGGTTCATGTCTGCACCTACAGGACAACTGGACACGACAGCTATAGAATTATGTAAGATCTTTCAAATGCAAAGGACCCTGCTGCAGATTGACTTGGATAAATTTTAATTACTTTAATTTCATCTAGCAGCTACTCTTTTTTTATACTGTTGATAAAGTAAAAGCTGATGATCATCCAAATACCTCAACACGAGCTAAATATTGATTCTGACATGTGGAAATAAATTTATTCTAGCAGTTCCGTTAAGTTCTTCTAAAATAGACCTAATTTCTGCTTTTGTAAACCACAAATATATCCCACTGAAAATAACGGAACTGAAACTGGCAGAAGTGAGGCATGAACGAAAAGCTCGGGTTTTGTAATCATCTTTGTAATCCGACACATAATTTGCACCTGTCGGTTGCAAATACAAGCACATTCAGTCATAAATATAGCAAGTTTTAACAGAAACTGGAGCTTTAAGAGCCCGGATCTTCATTTAGATTCTCAAATTGAACATTAAATGGTAGAAATATCTATAAAGTTTTTACCTCGTGGGATTCTGCCAGTGCCCTGGCAGGTCGGGCACGTAACACTGTCCCGTCCAGTAAATTCCACGTAAGGGAACTGAGATACGTCTCCATTCTTTCCATCCTCCTCCGATTGACCGTCTTTGTACTCGCCAGCAGACGTCAGGGCGTCTTGACTCTCATCTTTGTGTTTGACCAAATGTGACTGGGCCTTGCCCATGACTGCAGCTGTCTGCAAAGAAAAGATAACGTGGAGTAAAGAAGAAAACTGACACAGAAGTGCAGCACAACATGTTGACTAAAAACACGCCACACAGCCATTTGGATGTAAAATTAGGCTTGGACGGATTCCAAGGAAATGTTTCCCAGGAGAAGTCGTTGCAGCTGGCGATGACAGGAGAAAAAAAAACACATAACTAACTTGTTGTGTCTTTGTACTTTTTATTACCCTACATGGAGTCACTTTAAGTTAAAACAGACTTATGATCAACTGTATGTCTTCATAAGATAAAATAAGATAATCCTTTATTTGTCACACAGTGGGGAAATTTCAGTGCAACAGCAGCAAAGGTGCAAAACCAGCAAGGACAGCACTGCAGAGGTAAGAATAAAACTGAGGCTGGAAAAGCATCATCGGGATTCATGAATATCATTTGGAATGAAATAACTTAGTATCAGTTTGATTTTTATTATTCTCTGTTGAACATTTTTTTTAATCTTTGTGCACTTGATGGCTGTGCTTCTTTAAAACACACTGACACAGTGGTTAAAGATATTCAGTGTTTAAAATTTCCCACCAGAAACTTGTGCATGCACATGTGGAAACTCACAAAAATATAGTTGCTTCATGATAGCAGTTTTAAAATCNACAGCACTGCAGAGGTAAGAATAAAACTGTGAGGCAGTTTTAAAATCTTTTTTTTTTCTTACTTTGCAACTATTCTTTTCACCTGTACCACCTGTAGGTGCAGTTTGTATATACTTACAATTATTTGCCAATATATTTCATGGGAAAATGTCATAATAATAAATTTTATTTATAGAGCTCTTTACATGGTACTCAAAGAATGTTTGCGTAGAAAGAGACTATAGAAATAAAACAATAATAATAAAAATGAGATAACGTAAATAGATGAACCATTAAAAACCACATTGTTTATATAGCTTACAATGGCATTTTCTTTTTTTGTGTCAATATGCAAAGTATTATTATCATCTAGAAGTATAGAATAGGAAGAGCTTAAATTTCTTTCAAATTACAGTAATGCTGAAAGTACTGAATACTCTTGTTTTTAACATATTTTATTGTAAATTTACGGGGCTTGTGGCCTACTTGATGGACCTTTACGTGTGATGCAGCATTTGTTTATGTGTATTATTTTAACGGTGCCATTTTAACACAGGTAATCCGTTTTAAGACTTTTACTGCCACTAAAAGTACCGTTTTTTCTAATACTTGTAAATCAGCCTAGTCACCTCACGATTGTGCCTGGTTATTCTTTGTCCAGCGTGAACCCAAACTAGACTAGGCCTGCTGTATGGTAGGCCAAAATATCCGTGGACGGTTATGTTGTTAAACTAAAGGTAATAAGGACGTCTCGTGTCGATGGATGTGTAGTAAACGCAACGTGTTAATAATATAGAAGGGACGCATCTTTTAGGTGTTTTGTGCATCTGAACACTTTATGGAGAACACGGCCCCGTCGCCATGATGCTTAGTAGCTGAGGAGCTGTGCTAGCGAGGAACACAACGTACCGGTCGGAGGAAAACGGCTAAACTACTTAATATTCGCTCCAAAAAAAGTCTTTCAGTGTTTTTACTACGAAGTCAGATTGACTATTATCCTAGTAAAAATAAATAAAACCACGTTCATGTGACATTTAATTAAATCGCACGAGCAAACCTTTGCTGTCTGGAGTAATGCACGCTGCATAAATACGCCATAAAACATTTAAATCCTAAACACCACAAAGCCAAGCAAATATCTTCATTAGCTAAGGTCTTACCGATGTTGTTTTTGTTTGTTTTTTATCCTGACGTGACTGCCATCCGCTGTATGATCGCTGTTTATTGTTATTCGCACGCACGTTCCGGTGCAGAATAAAGCTGGGAACACCTCCTCTGTTCCTGATTGGTCAGTGTTGTGCTTGGACGCATCTGATTGGTCTACTGCAAGCAGCACTCCACTGTGGAATCATAAGACACAGAT
>CM047980.1:8110220-8121384 GCA_026261665.1 Melanotaenia duboulayi | reverse complement strand
ATAATAATAATAATAATAATAAACTAGAATTATTAAACGCAAAATGTAGTTCTGAAATTGATTCATATTAGGAATACAAGGTACATAGCATGCACATGGAAAAATAACTATCAAGAACTTAGCAGGGATTCGATGAGGTCTGGTCCTGCTGCTCCAGGATTTATTTGAGAAACATTTGATTCTTCTATAAAAAACTGATTCCCCAATTTACAAAGGTTTTTTTTGTACCTAAGGGAATGAAATTGGCAGACGTTATGATAAGTGGAGCTATTTTTTTTTTTTTTTTGTGGCTTGAATTATAATGTAAATGTGGTCGATTAGAAATACAGATAACAAAAACTCAACCAAGCGTAGAGATTAAAAAGGTCAATCTTAAGACAGAATGAATATCTGAGAACTAAAATAAAGAGGTGCAAAGACCTAAGACACAGGAAATCAGTGACGGTGTACTCCTATTTAAATGACATTTATTTCCATTTTATCTAACCTTTATCTGACTAGGAGAATAAAACTCTTCAGATCTCTCTTTATTTGGAAAATGTCTTGGCCAGCACCAAGTACACAGCAGCACATAACTTCCATACAATGTACATACTGTGTAAAATGTTGTGAAATTTCAGCAAGTACAGCAAATATTTGTAGAATTTCAGAGGAAGAAAACTACTTCCTAAGATGTGTCTTTTTTATTACTGGATTGGAAGAGGTTTCAGAAAGAAGGATGGTCAATGCTGTAGAAAAGAACCAGAGTGGTGGGATCCAGCCAGGCTTCCGGACAGATAAGCAACACTCACTGGTGGAAATGTGACACTTTAGAGACCAACTAAGCCCCAGCGGGGAGTCTGTCACATAACTCCAAGCAGATGTACCATGTGAAATCAGCTCACAGCATCCTTTTGTTATTTTGCAGTTGACCTATGATTCAGCTTTGGTCAGCTTAGCCAGTGGAGTTGACTTCTGTCCATGTCTTACAAAGACAATCTCCTTATGCCCAAGAAACGGGGAGAACCTGCTCTGTTTGCTGTAAACTAAAGGTTTCTGGTTGACCATTAACAAATGATACCACTTAATGTATCATTTACTAGATGTTCACAATTTTAAGATTTGTCTCATTAAAAATGGTTTTAAATAATGCTTGGTTGCCTTCTAAAGTGTCCGAAGTCCCAGTTTCTGTCCAAATTGCCATCATTTTGTCTGGTGGCTGGAGGCTGGTGGCTATTTTCCACCCTACCTATGCAGCATGTCATCTTCGAGCACCATGCAGCATTTCTGATTAACTCCTGCTGGAATCCAATATGATGCTCATTAAAAAGCAAACAAACACTTTTACTGAAAAAAAAATCAGAGTTATGTAAATAAATAGGTAAGAGATAGGCAAAGAGAAAATGGATCAAAGCTGGAAAAGCTTTATTGTGAGTATATGGCATGAAAAATGGTTTTATGATAAAATACTCGACTGTACCTTGAAGTTACAAGACTGATGTGGTGGACTGTTGCAGTAGCCAGCGTATAATATCATTTCCTGTGCTAACCTGCTTTTCGGCGCTCTTGGAAGCTATCAGTGATGTGCAGAGTGGTCTAATTGGGTTTCCACACAGGCTCAGGTCAATTACCTAGGCAATCATCTAGTGTACATTACATTAATCTTACTATGGAGCATTCACAGTCACCACCTCAAGAATAACACCAGGAAAACTTGCACTCTGCTACCGTTCAAACTATGGTCAGGACAGCATTCATAATGAGCTCCCAAAGTTTGAGCCAAGTTATACAACTTTTAGCTGAATTTATGACATGCAATGCAGTTTATTGCCGTCGGAAATAATGCCCACAGTGAAGCTAAACACCGGGCATAGACTCTCACTGTTTGCCAGTCATTAGTGACACTCATATCAAATGTTTTCAGCCCACACTTGCAAAGTTGTATTCAAACTTTTCCAACAGATAAAATAAGTAAAACAGATCCACCTTAGCCAATACTAATGATATATATGGCACAACTATGATCTAATAGAGATATTCACAAGTCATTTCACAAGTCACTTCTAGTTGTAATGAATAATCTGCCATGTAACGTTGGCCGTCGGGTCTGCTTAGAACACTGCATTGTAATATCTAAATATATAAATTACACACCTTCCCTGTATCTCACATCATTACTTTAATCGCTATTGTTATTATTACTATATTACTTTTATTTGGGGTGTGATGGCCAGATGGTTAGAAAGGTGAAGGTTATTATTATTATTATTATTGTTATTATTATTATTATTATTATCTTGTACATTATAAAACAGCACTGATAATTAACTGTGACTGATTAATGTTTTGCTCCTCTCCAATGGCAAATTTCTTTGCTTTGCATGGAAAGGTATTCAGTTTAGTAAATATGCTCCTAAAATATAAAATATCTTTTATTTATGTAGCACAAAAACCTTTTATTTACCAGATGAGCGTTCTAAATTTGGAAACACATTTTTGTAAAGCAATTTGTATTTATAAAATAAATATACAGGCATGAGTGGCAGCTGTCTCTCTGTGTAGACCCAGCAACGAATAGGCAACCCCTCCAGGGTGCACCCCGCCTCTCACCCGTCATCAGCGGGGCTAGGCTCCAGGCCCCCATGATGCTACGTTGGAATAAAGGAGTATACCCAATAGATGGATGGATAGAAAATAAATATATAAATATTTTTTTGTTTTACAAATGCAAATGACATGATTATTCCATAATCCACATTATATTCACTTTGTGAATTTCCAGAGTTTTCCAAGTTTCAAAGCAAAGAAATTTAACAAAAACTGCTGATAGAGACTTCAAGTCTAAAGATGGACAATATTACAAAGTACAAAGGGACTTCACTTACAATGTTTTTTTTTTTGCATTTAACAGCAGAGACATTACTGCATGGTGTCCCTTGACAAAGACAAATATCCCAGTTGTGACTCCCAACATGCCCAGACCCAGGCTCACCCCACAGAAAATATCGGGTCCAAAGGTTTGATCATTTTTCAATTAATTCAGCTTCCTAGATTCTTGTTTTTGGTTTTCTGCTCTTCACTGCAACTGTAAATTTGACTCTTTATGACTATTATTATGATGATTATTATTATTATTATAATTTTTATTAGGATACACTAATAGTGTGCATGTATATTTGTAGATATCAAGCTAGCACCTGTATTCATTGCTTTCATGATAAGTCTTATATTCCTTTGTTTTGGTTGATGTATTATCTGTTTCTAATATGAATGATTATTTATTATATATGACGGACCACTGAAAGAATAGCTGGATCCTAATAAAAAAAAAAAAGAAATGTCCCTCATTCTTGGTTTGAATGTCAGTGTTAAGAACTGGTGGAAGGTTTGATCACTACTGGGATAAGGCCAACCTAGTTAGACTGCCTCCGTCGCTGGATGGTCATTTGATCCAGCCGAGTTTGACAGAAGGTCCGTAGAAATAATTCACAAAGCAGATGAGGCTGTTTTCTACTCCTGATTCCACTATAGCAGAGAAGAAAATGCTCTCTGGAGGGCCTTTGTCAATAAAAAAACAGAAGCTGCATCAGCGCTTCTGTTAGTTATGTCACTACAGAGATAACAGAGATATACAAAAAGTTTCTCTAAAGACTGTCAAATCAAACAAAACTTGACCAGAAAAAGGATCAATGACACCTGGTGCAGTGGACACAACTTCCTGTCTTTGTAAATCGATGTGTAACGTCCCCTCACCATCAAACTTAAACTGTACCAGGGGCGTTGCTAGGCATAAAGCTTTCTTTTAACAAACTAGAACACTATCAACATGGTAGCAAAAGCATTAATACCATAACAAACGATGGCAAGTCAGAACCCTCTTCATACACATTCCACAGTAATGGTTATTACCATTAACAAACAGTTTGTTTAATTTTTGAGGATTAAAGCGTAATTACTCACTTGACTGTGACTCAGCTTTAAGAAAATCAGGAAGAATTGTGTCTCGTTTGGATGTTCATCTGCTTTAAATCAGCTGTGGTTTGAAGGGACTGGGTCACTTGGTTTAGAAGCTATTGGATTTATTTATTTTTTCTCTCTTAAGAAATTATTAAAATATCAGTTAAAATTTGTAACTATTTTATTTATCCCATGTATAAAGATTTTATAATGAAAGGTGGGGCGGTTTGCCATTGATTTTATTGTGTGTGCCTGCAGATGCATCAGTAGTAGTATCAGTCAGTAGCTGGTCTACATGGAGCACTTTTGAGCCGATCAAACGACCAGTCAGAATAAAAACAGAGAGGAGGTTTAATCACATCAGCNAAACGACCAGTCAGAATAAAAACAGAGAGAAGGTTTAATCACATCAGCAGGAAAAAAAAACAAAAACATGTTTATGCTCATTCTGATCATTTCTGCACATGCTTGGACCACGTGGGATTTACGTGATGTAATGAGTTTCAGCAGCAAAACAGAAGTGGACAGTTAGAAGCTGAAAGAGTTAAGGATTATGGTGCATCCTCACAGTGAAAAGGTTTAAAAAAAATCTTCATCTTTTTCTTCCATTTCTTTGCATTGCACACATCCAAAGTGTTACCATCGTATTAAATCTTTAAATCAAGTAAACACACAACTGATCGGGTCACTTTATCTAGCATCCATGTCAGCATGCCAGCTGGATTCTCTGATCAGATTGATTTCAATCGGATTGATAAAATATTTGTCCATGTAAACGTAGCTAATGTTACATCTGCGGAAATTCACATCCAGGAGACAGGAGATCAGGCAGGGAGGAGATCATGAGAGGAACAGAATATTAAGATTGTTCACAAGTTTGAAATTGCGAGCCCAAGTTGACGTATATGCAATTTAAGCGCTACTCAAGTCTCTGTGATGTAATCCTGCAGATGTAACATTTTTTCTTCTGTTTTATGTTTGGAAGATGCAAGAAATATTTTCTTTAAGGTGGAGAGATGCCAGAATATTGTTGCTGTTGTTTGCTGCCGGTACACATAGGCAACGTTGAATGAAAAAGCTTTAGGCTGTCTCAGAGGCTCATGTGGAGTTAGTGTGACAAATGGGATGTGGCAGTCTGCATTTAGTCTAATCTCCCTGATCTCCTTTTAATTTACTAAATTGCAGCTTGAATAGGGAACAGGCAGGGTCATGACCGAAACAAAACAGCGCAACATTGATGCACAGCTGGATGGGTAATTGTTGATCATGTTTAGGGTGATGCCTCCTCCTACGTGCATCAATGTAACCTTGTTGTTATCATGTCTCTGTTGTAACCTGTTTTCTTTTGAAGTATCATGGAGAGAAGAGATCCAACTTCCTTAATAGGGATAAAGGATTAGAAAATCCCAGAGAAGACGGTGGGAATTTAGTTTAGAAACTTGATTTCTCGCTAAATGTATAAGCCTAACAGTGTTTCTGCAGCAGTTTTTAAAGGATGTCATGTTAAATTCAGTTAAATATTGCTATGGCACCAAGAGATGATTACCTGTTGCTAAGGGTACAAAAACATAAGGTGAAAATAAGTTAAGTCTGTTTCTTCCCCAGATCTGTCTTTTAACAGATTATCTTTTTTTCCCGTTATAGTCTGGGCTTTGACTTTTGTTTTGTTGATTCTTTCCTACATTTCATTTATTTTCCCCATCCTATATTTGGTTTTACGACTGTTTTCACCTCTTTTCCTTTTGTCACTACCTGTCATTACACGCTCCCCAACTGCCCTAGTGTATAACATGATATCTGTCTTTGTTACACTCTGTACCTGCGCTGTTTCCTTCCCACGTTGTTCCTGTAAATAGATGCACATAGATGCTGCCTTGACTGCTGCTGTTCATTGGAAAAAATGTCAGCACTGATGCAGTCTGGTTATAGGTTAACGTCTAAATTTGATGTATAACTCCAAGTTAAAAAATTATTTCTTTCTGAATTAGTATGTGTAGTTTGTTATGAATTCCAGGCGTGCTTCCTGATGTAGGACTCATGCTTCAGCTAAATATATGTTCATATTTATGACCTGATGTGACTCATGCAACAGACGATATGTGTCAACATTTTTTAAACTCTGTCACAGTGCTTTTTTTTTTTTTATAAATATTGATAATAAAGCCAAACCAACTTTATTTATAAAGCACTATACAACAGAAAGAACTGAACTAAGTGCTGAATGAAGGAAAATAATAATTTTTATTAAAAGCAGAAGGTTTACCCTATCAATTTATTTAATATCATGCATTTGAACCAATGAACTGGTTTCTTTTTTTTTTTCTTTACACAAAACATTAAACTGTATTGGGTTAACATACCCTTCTTATATTGGTTTCATAACAATAAAAGTTTTATTTCAAAATAAGAAATATAATTGAGTAAATAATTTAAAGTTGCATTTATAATTTCTATAGCGTCTATGGAGTGGGTGGATGAGGGTGGATGAGGTGGCGGGGTAGTCGGGTTTAGAGTTTTCATTTAGGAACACTTGTTTACTGTCAGTTTTTTTTGTAAAAGCTGTAGGAAGTGCAAGTGTAGCAGTTGGTTGTCTGGTGATAGTTTGGATTGAGGGGTCATTGCTTCTAAATGATGTGTTTTTGTCTTCTTTCTTCCTTCTTGCTTCTTTTTGCTGTCTTCCTCCTTTTTCTGTCCCCTCCGGTCTGGTCCAGCGAGATTACATAGATTCCATAAGTTAAAGTAAATAAATAACAGTATATAAATAAATAAATGAATCAGCTTATCAAGAGGAGCCTTATACCCATAAACCTCCCCTTGGCAAAGCAAATTTGTTCAGCATAACACAGCAACCAGAACATTTTTCTGTTTGCTACAATGCTGGACAGGAAAAAAAAAAAAAACTTTTCTATAGCTTATTAATAGATGTTATGTGTTTCATAGTTTTGAAAACAAATGCTAAATCATATGGTGTGTTGCATAATATACAAAATTATCTTGTTTATCTGCAGATCTGTGCAGAGTTGCAGTTTAATGGGACTCTGACTCTGAACACATTTTCATTTTGTACAAGTTAAAAAGTGACCGTATATTTATACAAGATAGATAAGGAGTCATATAAATAAACTCCAAATATTATTAAACAATTATTTCATGAAAATTTGAGATATATTTTTTTCCCACTGGAGGACTGCATCAAAATAAGAACAGTTTTTCTAACTAGTTTTCCCTCAGATCTCATAAAAACCCAAGTAGGAGGTGCAAACTATACTATACTATACAAACTATAAAGACGCTGAAGTGGAATCTTCTTAATAATTGCAGCTGTAGTTTTTTGTAAGAACATCATAGTTTTAAGATACCTTTTCTTAAAACTGTAACTCTTTCAGACAGTGTTATAGATTCATAAAATTGTTTCTATCTCACTAAAATTCCCAGTTCCTCCTGGATATTTTGACATTTTTATCATTACTGCTACTGAAAATGTTGTCTTGGGGCAGCTTTTGTGAAAAACGGTGACCAAAGATAGTGTTTTTCCCCCCTGCAAAAGCACCAACATTTATTTAAAATGTTATTCATAAAAATCAATTCATTATAGTTAAAAGATATAATTTATTAATTCATTTATTTTATTTTAGTATTTTATTTATTTATTTTAGTTTTGATCAGGGAAGGCAGTAGAATTACTTGACTTGCTCACAGTTCAGTTTTATCTAAACCAATCCATATAAATATATACTCAGTCAATATATACTTAGCAACCCACATGTTTTATGTATTAACATTTATAGACTCCCAAGGCTATAACTAAGGCTAGTACTAACGTGCTGATGCATGCTTTTATATCTAGTAAAATAGATTACTGTAATGCCCTGCTCTCTGTGTCATGGTGAAAGGGATGAGAGGACCCAAATGCAGGACTTAGAGGCAGGAGGCAGACAAGTGCAGGAAAAATGTTTAATGGAGGAAACTAACACAAACTGGGAAACACGACTAACAAAGGAAATTAAAAACCAAGGAGTATAAATACAATGAGGGACTAATAAGGAACATGTGAAGTGAATCAGATAAACAGGTGAACTGATTTAGGTAGCAACAAGCACAGAACATAAAACGACATAATTAGGACAAGAAACAGCAAAAAAAGAAGACTGAAGGACAATAAAAACTAAGCCCATAAACCATTAAACTCTGGTTATCCCAAAGTGCTCTGACGAGGACCAGAGGGCAGGAACACACTGCACCAGTTTTGAAATTGCTGCATTGGCTCTCCGTGCGTTTCAAGATTGATTTCAAGGTGTTTTTACTTGTTTAATATGTTTTAATGATCTTTGCCCTTCTTATTTATCTACTTTTAAATTAGGAGCCCTTGCGGAGCCTGAGGTCCTCTGGTACTGGCCTTTTGGTGGTTCGTAAAGTCAGAACTAAAACCTACAGCGAGGCCTCTTTCTGCCACTACAGCCCTCTTCTATGGAACGGCTTGCTAGGAAACCTCAGGGCTGCAGACTGTTGATGCGTTTAAAGAGTCTCAAGACCTGCCTTTTTAATTTAGCTTTTGACTGAACTTTTATCTTACATTTATTAGGGTACTTCATTTTATTATTTTTATTTTATTTTACTTATTCATGTACTTAATTGTTTAACAATCGACTGTTTTTGTGATGTTCTCAATTCTGTTTTTTATGACTTTGTTTTACTAAGGCACATTGTTTTTATGGGCTCCTTTAGGTAAATTTACATACTTGTCATTCTTATTTGTTCTCATTGTTTGACGTTTATTTAATTTTCTGTTTTTAACATTTTTAACTCCATTGTACTCCCCGTGTGGACCCTCCATGGCGAGGCCTTTGCCTGCTTGGTCTGCAGCATTGTTAAATTAATTAGATAATCAAAATGATAATATTGATTAAACTAGATGACCCATGCAGTGTACAGTACCTGCTAGTAGTTGGCAGTGAGAATTGGTTGAAGTTAGTCAATAATTGCTTCATAAATATTTAGCCTAAGTTTCATTGATGAGGGTTGCTGGCCAAATGGGCGTGTATGTGAGACCTAAAGCATTTGGCAGTCAGGTGACCTGAGGCTGCTCTCTCATTGGTTTATTAACGTTTGTCCCCAGGGATGCAAATCAGCATTGTTTTAGGTGCTTTATTTATCCAATAGAATTGATTACATATCGTTCAGTCAACATCACCTCTAGTTTACGTCTGTCTTGATCTAATGACACCAAATGAGCCACTGAGACTTCTAAGATCTTTTATGTAAAGTTTGCTTTTCATCCCAAGAGTTAAAATTAAACATAGAGAATCAGCGTTTAGTTTTTAGGCTTCTAATATCTGGAACAAACTACCAAAAAACCTGAAGTTTTAACATCAGTTCTTTTTTATTTGCCTCTTCTTTAAATTAATGTTGATATATTTTGTTTTTGACATATTTTTTGCATATTTACACCGAGGTGATGATGATGATTATGTACTTCCCGTTGATGTCTCTGTTTTAACTTTTTGTTTTTATTTAATTTTTTAAATTTTTTTTACTTGTTTTAATTCTCTTTAGCTCTTTTAATATTTATTTTGCACCTTGTAGTGCTTGTAATGTTTTATGTCTTATACATGAAATGTGCTACACAAATAAAATTAAATTGCCAGCGTCCAAATGTTAAGTGCGAAAACAGCGCTGAATACATGAAAAAATAAGCTGATGCGAGCAAACAAACCTGAGGAAAAAATTATGGCTGCAGAAGAAACAATAGAAAATTTTATCTTTTCTTTAAGAAAAATAATTATGTGGATTTACTTGAAGAAAGAAGGAGGATTGATGAGCTTTTCCCAGACCTACCCAATTTGAAAAATCCCACAGCAGAAACGTGACCGAAAATGGAGTTAGACCCGAGGATTTGTAATTGTAATGAGAATCAGAATAAGCTTTATCATCATTCTGCATGGCACTATGAAGTTTAGGTACTCTGCATTGAAACTGTGTTAAAAATCAAAATAAGAAATATGTAATACATTTTTTAAAGTAATAATGATAAAGACAATAAAGGATACCAAATAAGCTTCCCACCCCTGAATCTGTCTTTTCTTGGAACCAGCTTCTACATGTATGTGGTTTTTCCCCAGCAGTTTAGCTTTCTGTGTAAGTTTTCTGTCTTTTCCACACCTTCCTGCCGTCTTTGTTTTTGCACTTGCCTCCACCTCTAAAGTCATTGTGACAGGTGTCAGCTTTGCAAGGATAACCTGAGTGGAAAATATGGGATTACCAGAACTGGTTAAAGGGGAATTGTGGCAGTTTTTCAACCAGGTTGTAATGCTCATACTCACGACTCTTTTAACTGTGCATAGTGAAGATTTAAAGAAATCCAACTGAAAGGAAAACAATGTTTGTGATGGCAATTAGTGCTAGCCTGTAAAACGCTTCAATTTTTAGCGAAATTAGTGTGTTTGCTTCACAGTCAGACAGAAAGTAAACAGAGAACTTTACTCCCCTGGATTTGTTTATGTGTGTTGCTTTAGCAGAACAGTGATGGGGGAAGGGAATGTGTTTATCAGGGTGGGGCGGTTCCTGAATCAAAAGAGGTGCAGAAAGCCAATTGAAAAAACCCACTCAGAAGAGCCCAGTGCGAAACTATTGAAATCTCAGAATGTTTTCTTTAATTGTCCTGTGGTGTGTCCTCACTGCCAGATGAAAAATAAATAAGAAGTTATTGATCCAAACCTTATTAGTCCATTATAGATGTAGCATATTAGGGCTGGGTTTGTTTGCTAGCGCTGTAGGGTTGTTCTTTATAATCTTTTGCAAGAGCAGAGATGTAATTGCTGTATATTCACAAACCTTATAACCTTGTGGTTGAGCGTGGGGGCTGAGGGCTGCCACCGCTCCCTTATTTTTGTTTTAAGTCTCGGCTAAGAAGCATAGCAATGGCGCATTGAGGAGTTAATGAGCTTTACATACAGACACAAACATGCATACACACGCAAACGTGCGTTAACGACTGTTGCTGAGAACATGCACAAGAAAACTATATACTCTCAATAAAACACCCACCCACACTCACACACACATATGCATGCACATTCTTGCCTGTCAAATCATATTAACATCAGGTCAGGCTGATTTTTTTTTAGCTGGTTGCCATGGCAGCAGGGAGAAGGTCTATGGGTCGCTCTGACAGGCGTCTCTAACAACAGGGATGCAGCAGTTGGATTGGTGTAACTAGTTGAGATTACTC
>CM047980.1:8096179-8110210 GCA_026261665.1 Melanotaenia duboulayi | reverse complement strand
TATTATTACTTGCAATTTAATATATTAAATTAAGGTTCAAACTAATTCAGTCTCCATTAACAACTGAATGAAAACCCCAAGTAAAATTTCTCTGCCATAATTTCTCACTGATGTTTCAAGATTATCTAAATTTTCCTCTCTTTTTGTTAATAAATCTTGTATTAAATTGGATTTATCAACATAGTTGATGTGATCATCCTCTATAAATAAATTTATAGCAAGTGTTTGTTTATTTTGGCCTTAGTCAAAGCAGATATTGCCCTGTATTTACAACTCAGGCATCCTCCTGTCTAATGACATTATATTCATTTGGCAGATTTTAAGAGTTTAACTACTTAGTCCAAATTGCACATACTGTTACAGAGAAAATCTGGATGCCAAGTTTTTTTTTTTCTTTCTGCTTGTGAATAAACGGTAGCATGCCAAGACTGTTTGTCATACCCTGGAAGAACAAGTTGTTTATTTTAAGGTGAGCATAAGCAGACTTAGAAAAGAAAATCTTCTCAGTCAAGCACAATGAGAATTGTGTGTCACCTTGTGTTGCTACTGCACTTTCTGCAAACAGATTGATGTAAGGTCCTGATGGAAACCTCCACAGTTTTATTTTGCATCTAGCTCACAGTTAACACTGTCAATTGCAGGCTTTCTTTGCCACATAGAAGCAAAGATGCCCATATAAATAAAAAATGTGAGCGCAGAGATGATCAGTCAGAGTAGAAATAAAAAATTACACACTTATAGATGTCAATGTTCTTGGCCATTAACCGCAAACAAACACAAGATGTGGAGGTATTCACATCAAATACTGATCACACCAAACATAAAGTCAAATATTCAGCTAGTCCACTTTATTGCCCTCCATTTCTATATATATTGAATAGTCTCTTTGGTCCAGTCCCCCAGCTTCAACATGCACAGGGCAACTGTGGAAAGGAAAAAACTACCTTTTAACATAAACAGACTCCAACCGAATCAAAGCCAGGGAGAATGGCCATTTGCCTCGACCGGTTGTGGGTAAAGAGGACAAGCATTGTTACTAAGCCAGGAATACCTGCTGAGAACGAAAAAGAGAGGCACAAGAGAACAGTTATGTCATATGTGTAAACATGCAGAACAAAGAGTGAAGTGATGAAAGTGGAGGGATGTGTTCAGTGCATCATGGGACACACCCCAGCAGCCTGAGCCTATAGGAGCATATCTAAAGGGATGGATAAGGGTCATTGAAGTCAGTCATAACTAAGCTTTATCAATTAGCAAAAATTTGAGCTTAATCTTAAAGGCATAAAGGGTGTCTGCTGTCTGAAGTATGAAACTCTAGGAACTACAAGACAACCTGCAGACGGCACCCTGTATCTATTTTCCAAACCTGCTGCATTCAAATAAGGGTTCATCAGGGAACAGGAGCATATCTCCGCTTCTATCAGGCGAGACCCAGGGTGCACCCTGAGCAAGTCTCCGGTCCATCTCAGGGCCAACACAAGACAAACAACCATGCACACTTACGCTCACCCACTCCTGGAGAGGATTTAGAAACCACCTATTAACCCTTTCATGCAATAAGTTTTAAACAACAGTGCCACCTCTTCTCACATACAATATTTTACTTCCACAAACATGTACAGTGATGCTTTTTTATTAATAGTATGTGTTTTCTGTTTTCTATTTTTATTTATTTTATTCAAATATTTTTAAAACAATACATTATATTTATATTACAGAAATATTCTCTAAAAATAAGCTATATCATTTTCTTTTCCAGTTTATCACTTAGACAAAATGGCCAGTTATAGTGTGGGTACATATATGATATGTTTATTTATTCTTCAGAGAGTGGCAGTGTATTGGATGACTCACCGGTGAAGTGGAGATAATTTACATATATACCATCTTCACCTTTGTATACACTAAAAAAACAGCTTTTAAATAGGTGTCCACTGTAGTGACCCCTTTACATGAAAGGGTTCTTTTCACATGCATGTTTTTGAGGAACCTGGAAGAAAAACAACATGTAAACTCCACACAGAACACAAAGCTGACCACCACACCACGGTGCAGCCTTAATTCAGTCTTGTATATCTGTCATAATCCATTTAAAGCTGTTTATATTCACAGCTTAAGAAAGAACCCTCTACGTAAAAGCTGAGTAAAATATGATAACCGACATGTCAGACTTGTGTGGGTTGGCCTGACGAGGAGGCAGGGATTTGGCTTTTGTGTCAAGGTTTTATTTATTTATTTATTTATTTTTTCTCTGTTTTGAGTGGCTTGCCAGAGTGGCCACTAAAAAGTGGTCCTATCTGACCTCGTTCTGTCTGGGACGGCTTTTTGGTCGCTTATAATGACACTGACCCATATTTGCCGTGACTCCCTGCGGAAGAGTTCATTTAGGACACAAACAAGTGTGTTTGTTTGCTAAAGGATTTTTCATCCAGATATGTCCAGTCAGAAACCGGTTCAGATGACGAACAAGAGTAAGAAGCAAAGCACATTTGTTTAAAGTTGGACTAAGATCAAATACTGCAGCAGGACTTTATTCATTCTGATTGATCTTTTTTGGTTGTAGTGAAGCAGCCACAGTGACTGTTTTTATGTGAGATAAAGTAAGGACATGTTGGGTAAAAAAGACCTCTTACCTACTTTACTGCAATATCATTTCCATCACCTTGATTATGTAAACATCATTTTCCTGGCATGAAAACAACTTGTAATTTTAGATGAGATGGCTCAATGCATTAAACCACATAACTTCATAAGAGATCGGAAGGTTAAGAAAGTTGTAAACAATTAAATTTAAATTAATGATGAGATAAATATTGCAATGTTAACAGCTTGTAATTTCAGAAGGTAGGTAACTGCTCAGACTGATTAGATGTGCTTTGTGACTTTTAGAGGCGGCAGTAAAAAAGCATTTTACACACACACTTAGGCAGTTTCAGAGAGTTTAGACTGCAAATGCACGGTGTGCGAGTGTATAACGGTGTGCGAGTGTATAGTGGAAGCAAAAGCAGGATGTGTTACTTGTGCACATCTTTTGATCTTTTGTCAGAAACCTGAGCTGTCTCCAGCAGTACAGATGGGATGTAGTGACTCCATGGATGCAGACATTAAAACACCCAGTTATCCTTGGAAAATGTGAATGCTTCTAAAACAAAATTAAATGTACTTCGGAGATGGTGACAAGCTATTGTAATTGATAGCTTGCTGTGGAAATTTAAAAAAAATTAAAAACTGGAGGAGTACTTGCCAGCTAATTAGGTTATTTGTTTGTTTGTTTCTATTTCAGAGAGGCAGAGTCTCTTAAATGTAAACATAGGAAGAGGTTCACTAATATATGTGTCCAAAAACTTTGGAACAATTTCAGAAGAATGTTTGTCAATATAAATTTTCAAAGACTTTTAGGATCCCATAAGTGTATAGTATCATCAAAAGATTCAGAGAATCAGGAGGAATCTCTGTGCGCTTTGGACAAAGTTGAAGGTCTAAGGATGCTAAGTATCTGTGAGCCCTCAGATGGCGCTGCATTGAAAAAAATAATAGCATTCTGGTTTTATTTACATTTTACAAAGCATCCCAACTTTTTGGGAATTGGGGATGAACTTATTCCCACACAAGCTATACTCTGTTTCTAATTTCAGACTTTTGTTCGTGGTGATTTATTTTTAGAGAAGTCTCACCCTCAAAGCTCATGTCTGAGATGGGCGGTGGCAGCTCTTTACATCACCCTACAGTTTCAGAAGTGTATGACCAGTGCTCATGGAGCTTTATGTTTCAAGTTTCAATGTTTTTTTGCAAAGTGATCCATTTATATATTTTTTAACATGCGTGATTCATTCATTTATTTCCTATACCGGCTTCATCTTCAGGAGCTGAAGTTTATCCCATCTGTCATTGTGCAAAAGGTTAAATACATCCTGGACGAGTCACCAGTCCATCACAGAGTCTTTAAATAAAAAAAAATCATGGAAATGATTTCCACATAATTAATTTGTTTCACTAAGTTTAAACCTTTCTGTTATTCCAACTTAATATCAATCCAATTTCATGGATTTTAGTTGATCCAATTTTAAATGTTTTGGTCCAACTCAGTTCAGTAAGTTTTTTCCAACTAATAATCTATACTTGGTCCCTACTTAATTTATTAGAGTTAATCTAATTATGCAGTAATACATTTAAATTAGACTTTATCTAAAATGAATTAGTCCAACAAAACTGCCTAATTCTAAAAGAAAGTAATTTAATAACAGTGAAATCTTTTCCATGATTTCTTTTTTTTTTAAATATTTATTCAAATAATTCATTTTCATAGTGTATAAAAGGTATCCCCACTTGTATATATATGCTAGCGAGGTAACATCGCATAAACAATCAAATAAGTGTGGACTGGTGATAACTTTGTGCACATAATTACATACTGATTTAGTCAGATGGCAACAGATTTTTTCTTAAAACACCTGGAAGGTGAAGGCAACAGTAGTACCAGTATCAGTACCAGTAGGTAGTGGAGAAGTGGCTCCAACAGATACCTGGAGAAACACCAGACATCTCCATCCAGAAGAGTGCAGTCCTAGGAACAGCTAAGATACTGAACAAGACTTTCAAGCCTCCCAGGCTGCTGGTGGAAGACCCAAGCTCGAAATGAACAGCCACCCACCTCACCCAGGGGAGATGGGTCATGATGAACCAAAGACTGCTCTGATGTGGTGGCAACAGTTGTCCTGCATTAACCAACAGATGAAGGAGTTTTCTTCTCAGTTGTTTGTCATAATAAATGTGATAAACTAGGTTGGACATCTCCACTCAGAAAGTAGTCGAAGTCAAGTAGTCCCAGGAGAAAAGATGCATTAATAATTGTTTTATAATCTCATTGCAGCCAACTGAATCATAATCGAAACTAATCGANCATGTTTTGCTCTGATGTGGTGGAAACAGTTGTCCTGCAATTAACCAACAGATGAAGGAGTTTTCTTCTCAGTTGTTTGTCATAATAAATGTGATAAACCAGGTTGGACATCTCCACTCAGAAAGTAGCAGTAGTCAAGTAGTCCCAGGAGAAAAAATGCATTAATAATTGTTTTATAATCTCACTGAATCATAATCGAAACTAATCGCATTCATCTAACCTGGGTGTTTTTTGGTCTGTGGAAAGAAACCAGCATGGTGCCTTTCAGGTCATCCCATCTGTTATTGTCCCTCTTATTATGCAGCTCACCAGTTTTTCAAAATGGTGAGCTGTCTGCTGTTAGCGTTTTCTCACGTAGACTGTCTAATAAGGATGTTCACCATCTGTGAAAGCCAATGCAATTATTCCTATTCTGTGATTTTCTAGTATTTGTCCAACAATAAACGTGATTGTCTGATATACACATGATATATTGTTTTTGCAGTATTTCCCAGATCAAGGTAAAACATTAACAAAGCAAAAATAATGCATACAAAAAATATAAGGAATTAGTTGCTATAACCACTTAGCATCACTAACGAAATACCTGGTGAGTGATTGGCTGAGAAAAGGTCAAATCTTGGGAATTTATCCAACATACATTCTTACTGCTCGTAGGATATCGGCCCATTAGATGTGGTACAGCCTTAGGTGCATTCATGTGCGAGTTGTTTCTGCTGCAGCTGATTTGATGGTCGACCTAAACTCCTGTTGACCCGGGGTTGCAGAATAAAAAGCCTGACACATTTTACTATAATGTGAGTGAGTTTACAGCTCTGGCTGATCTAGCAGAAATACCTGCTTTTGAAAATTTCCCTCTCAAGAATATTTCTGTTTCAAATCATGCTGCCAGGAGGGCGAAAAGAAAGGAAACACAAGAAGCAGAAAAACATGAACCTCAGGAGCATTACTTCTTTCCCAATAACAGTACAGAAAGTCTTGCATCACATCAAGTCAGAACTGTGCTGTGCTGCTTTGTGTCAAACAGACCTGGAACCAACCAAATACTCAGGTATGAAGATGGATTTTACAGATTCGTGGCCTAATCTTTGAGTCTCACTTTTATAATTTACTAACTTAGAATAAATTAACTTGCTTTGTTAACACAGATCTTTTAGAATTTTATATAAATGTCACCAAATGAATGATTACATTAATATGCAGCTTCGTCTCCAGAGGCCTAAATGCACATCAAGGAGTTCATCAGTTGATTAAATTACTGATTCTCATACTGGAGGGTGGGAGTTAAGTCTGGGTGGAATGCTACTTTTAATCAATGGCAAGCTAAATAAAGTAGCAGCCTTTTACACAGTGAAAACCGACACGCTACTGGACCGTGTTCCTGTGTGTCATCACACTGATTGACTTTGACCGGTGAGCATTCGATGAGGTTGAGCAGGAGCGGTCACCTGCCTGGATTGAATAAATCCTCATCTTATGGATCTCTTGTCTCTGGGGGTTTATGTCTCTTTGTTTTTCCTCTGTTTTACAGCAGGCAAGACAAGCCTTGCATCAATACATTTATATTACGACTTAACGTTGACAGTGTCCTTATCTGCCAGTTAACACACAAGGATGCTTAATGATCTTTTTATTTGTTTATTTAGTTTCCACTGTGAGTTGTAATTTTTTGTCTGCTTTCCGGCATGACTCAGAAAATTTCCACTATATATTCAGATGGTTTAAAGGAATTTTTTTTATGTTTAACCTCTTCATCACGAGAGCTACGTGTACAGGGCACAGTTGAGATGCGTACAATACAGAAGATCTTTGGAAACGTTAGGAAATACCAATGCTAACATGCAGCATACCAAACGTACAGGGAGAAACTAGCTAAAAGACTCTACCAAGCATTATCATCCAAACGAAACACAATTCAAATTTATCCACTTCAGGGTCATGGAGTAATAAGCAGTTACTTAAAACCCTGAAGATGATGCTGGTTGTGGTGGACCAGAAGAAGAGGCAGACAGGTAAAAGAAAGGAAGAGTTTTTCGGTCCTGGAAGTTTCCATGGAGATGAAGGAGTTTAGTGAAGTATTTACTCATTTTATGATATACTATCTTGGTCTTCACTTTTTTCTGGGTTGTCATGGTGTCTTTTAGGTGAACTTGGGGGTTATCCCTCGATTCTCCTGAACCTGATGATTGATAGAGGCTTGATGGGTTCTGGAGATATTTATCTACATAACACTTCTATTAAAAGATCCGTAAAACTGCTCAGGTTCCTTCTGTTTTTATACAATTGCTCATTAGACAATACTTTAATAATTTAGAGATAGACTGGGCTGTTTCTGTGTTTCTTTTTTTTTTTTTTTAGTAAAACTTATGTGATTTTGGTTTAGGCCAAAACCATTTACATTTTCTACTGTGTTCCAGGTGAATTTGCTGTTTACTCTTACACAGTAACACGTTTTTCTGACACTTCTGTGGTAATCTCACATGTCTCGTCTTTCATTTGAGACCAAAACTCTACATACAGCTCTCATAGTTGTGAAGATTTATTTAATTTATTTTGGTTATGTCTGTTCAGACAGGAGACCTAGAAAAATAGGTCTCGTAAAGAAGAGGTTAATACATATTGATATTTGACTCTGTGTTAAGATTTAGACCACATCTGAATATCTGAGAGATAAATAAATAAATAAATAAATAAATAAATGGAAATAATTTGAAAATGGGGACAATCTTTGTTGTTTGTCTGTGGCAACTAAACATTATGTTTGAGTATTATCAGTAGTATGAAGCTGTGATGGCCAAGTGGTAAAGTTGTAGGACTTGTTCTCTTTGCAGGTTTAAGAACAAACAAACAAAGAAAAATATTTGACAGGATTTGAGGCTGTAAATATGATCTACACATACTGAATCATAATGAATGATATGACATCTGTGATTCATCGTTAAATGGATAATTACTTTGAAATGTTTTGCAGTCACTCATCTAACAGACTGTATTTCTTTATTACAGACGTTGCTACCTCACAGCGCTACTAGTGGCTGCAGACTCGTGGCTTTTCTATTCTCTCATCAGCTCTTTAATTTTCTCATAGTTTGGCACCAAACCTCTTTAATTTATATCTTTTTTCAAAGAGATGCAGCCTTTCTTCCTTTTATCTGCTCTTACTTTATGACTGTTGTCTGTGAACGAGGGTTTGACCGAGGTGTATTAACGATGAAAGGTTTCATCTCACGACAGATTTGAGCACACACTCTTGCATCAGATTCTCTTAGTTATCAAGTCTCACATGAACTGACCTGAGCTGCTCTTTGTCTAGTGTGTGTCTCTAGACCCTTTCAAACACCCCAGACTCCTGTCTATTAACACTTGCACTTTAAAGACCCACTCCTCTGCCTTTATTTTAGAGGTTTTGCGTCGGGATTATTCTGTCTTTAAGGAAAACTTATTTTTAAACTGAATTGGTTTTGTCTGTGCAGATGTAGCTTTCGCTTTCTGGGCTTCAGTTGTTTGTTGGATAGCTTTAATCCACTTTACACACCAGGAGTTCTGCTATTCCACGTTACCTCTCTTTATAAAGCCCTGCTTGATGATTACAGGACTATACTTGTAGTCTTTTGGGGGGGCTTGGCACCATGTTAGTATTCATTTTTTTTTTTGTTTGTTTGTTTGTTTTAAATTCTACTTCATATATTTTGCTGCAAGTTATGGTGTGCTCCAGTTGTCTCGGAATTCCGAGCAGTCGAGAATATGTGACGTTATTACCTGATAGTTGGAGTTCCAGTTGCACCAACTCGGAAAAAATGCATGTCTTCAAAACAGACAATTTTTGAGCATCTACAATGTTTGTATAAAACCAGAAAATTATGTCATTGTAACAACAACTCGCTACTATTTACGTTAGAAACTTAACAGACACAAAACATAAAGAATTTTAATAAAGACAAGTGGTACTGGGTGCAGCCATCTTTAAACCTGGGGTCCTCTGAAACTCACAAGTTCTCCTTTCTGAAAAAGAGACTTCCGCCAAAAATTCCTTGGAATTCCAAGTTCCGAGGACGGCACTTGTTAGTACATAGGATCACAACAGAAGAAGATGGGTCTGCTAACGCTTGTCAATCTTGTTTCAGCTTCTTTCACTTTTACCAAATGTGTTTCTGTGTATGTCCTACATTACGCTCTGTCTGCTTGTTGGGTATTTCTTCAGAAACTTTGAGTCACAGACTCAAAGTCATGCTAAATGTCGTCCTCAAAAGAACACGGATGTCATCCTCTGTCCACTTTACACAGCTTCATTTTTCAAACCACAAAAGTTGGTAGAAGTCAAATAATTATGTTTGCAGCTGCACACGGGCTAATGGTGCATTCCATCTGTACTCGGAGGTTGGATTTTCCAAGTTCCAAGTCGGAAATAAAACACAAACACCCCTTGAAGTCAGATATCCAACTTGGAAAGTCAGGACAAACTCACCAACCCCGATTTCACCCAGTAAAGATGGCTGCCCAACAAATCAATGGTTTATACCTGGATAAACTTTATCTACACTGAAAAAAAAACAAGTTGCACATGTTGAAAAATACATAAAAATATAGTAAAACACATTCAGATTTTTTCTTACAGAATACAGTGAAGTCCTGGTTTAGCTTTGATGTCTCTGTGATAATTTCCACATACTTGTTCGGTAATTGTCAGTAAAGAGACAGCATGAGCAAAACAAAGAGTTTCCCGGCATCGTACATATTGGCTTTGCAAAGTTTCTGACAAAAACACTTTTAGCTAAGATAAGTCATTCCTAGATCATTCCCAGATCTGACTTCCAAGCTCTGATTCAAATCGAATGCACCATAAAATGTGAAAGCTTGAAACGCTGCAAGTACGTTCCACCAATCAGAATTATACAGCAAGCAGCCCCACTCCTCTACTTCTTTCAGGGAAAGTTTAGAGATGTGGGAAAGTTTACCGTTTGTGGAAATCTGTGGTTAATGAAAATAGGTTCCTTTGGTGGAAAATTCATAGTTGAGGATAACTGGTTAGGATTGCTCCACAGACTTTGCCCCCAAGTGGCATCAGACTGCTATATAATATAGACATGCATTTGCCAAGCCTCTACACAGTGGTTGCAGAAGAATGTCAAGGCCCTTACTCTTGTCTTGATACAAAAATCTTGCAAAGACCCTGGGTATGATTTGCTGTTAAACCTTATTCAGTTGTGCAGTTAACCTTGCAGAGCTCATTACATCTCCAGCTCTGGGAAGACATGACCAGCACAGAATCTTTCTGCGAGAACAGCAAAGAATCGGTGGCCATTCTCCAGATAATCCCCGAAGCCTCTAGACATGCATTCAGGCTCTGTCAGCACAACAGAGAAGGGACTTTTACATAATATTCACCTGCATGTGGCTCTTTTCAAAGGGGTTATAAAAAGATGTGGAAATGTTTTATTGTGTGAAAGTTAAATCTCAGAATCAACACAAAAAAGATTGTTTTGAATGTCTTTCCCATGTGGACATACAGCAAGACTTTATAATATAAACCACTGGAATTTAAAATAAGGAATAATAAGAGTAACAAAGAGAGGCAGCAGATTGTGCAGTCAGCGAGTGAGAGAAAAATAAATATGTTTAACGTCCTCTAGCCAATTGTTCATGCATATTGCAGCAGATGCTGATGGTTTTCATTTAAGAGTAAAGATTTATCTTGCTACATCAGAACTCCTTTCTCCTGCTGGCATGGCAACCTCTGATATCCAGCTCCTCCAGAAGTCTTCTTTAAAGACTCGGTGACCTCGGGACTGATCTCATTAAGACATTACCCACCTTGTGCTCCTTTTACAATTCTTTAATGTGGATTACTGAAGACATACGGAGACACTGGGTTATTTTGATGAGGTTTGCTGAGAGATTTTGCCATCTAAACGTTTGGTAATCAAATCTCAGCTTAGTGGACCCAAAATGGATAAAGCTGAGATGGAGTGGATTCATTTATTGTTTTCTAGCCATTTGATATGGAGTGCAGTTAGCATTTGTGAGCAAGACCAGATGGATGAGGTTTAACCACATTAAAAACAATTCTGAGAAGACAAGTTAGATTTCTCAGAAGTTTCTGCTTGTTTTGACGGGCAAATCCTTTTTTTTTCTGTCCTCACATCATAGACTGATGCTGGATGCTTTTGAAGGTATTACAAAGCAATCAGCTCATGCTCATCAGATAAACCTGCACTTTCTACTTATCTTAACATTGGAAACTTGTGAAATGTCCTTCTGTACTTCTGTGTACTCCAGGTAAGCAGCAGTTAAAGTCACTGCATGGGACATTACAGCATTTTGGTTTCTGTGTTACTGGAGAGGACTTTACTGTAAAACAGTGTTTTTTGTACTTAAGTCACGAATGTTCGTGTGTGTTGTGAATGTGCCTGATTCTTGTCCAGATTAATTTATTATTTTTTTTGGTGCTGTCGTGCATTGAAGATTTGTTCAGATTTATACTGCTGAATGAAAAGAGATAAAATTAAGACTATATCTTATATATATTCTATGTGGGCTCAAGCAAATCTTAAAATCCTATTATCCAACCACCTATCCATTTTCATGCTGTGTAGTGGGTCATGTTGGCAACAGAGCCACATGAATAGCTTACCAGCTATACTGCTGTGCAGCATTCATCTCCAGCAGTCCATAAATTGGTTTCTTAAATTAATTGTTGCAGAACAAAGCACAGTTGAAATTTAAACATGTATTTTAAATCTAATTTTTGGAGCACCTTCCTCTCAGTACATCAGAGTTCTCCCTCAGGACTTGTGTTTATCTGTCTTACAGTAATGGCAGCTTGCAGTCGCTGAGGCTTCACATCTTTTACAACTTTGACAGCTCTTCAGACACTGTCAGCCCCGAGCAGCTCCGCTGGACAGGTATCTGTACACTTCTGTCTGTGCTCTCTAGAACATCATATTGAGTCGGTCTTCCTGCCGCGCACACTGTTTTGGAAAGTTTACTCGAAAGGTCAGATAGCTGAGTGTAAGCTCTGCAAAAGAAAACAAAGGCTAATGAACCAGCATGAACTTTGACAGAAGGAAACCATGCTCTGCTAAGTACAAACCTCCTTTCTAGAACAGTTCGTAAGTTTTCTCAAATGTAATAAAAACCAAGAAACCACTGTTGGATGACCTTTAAGCAGGACTGCAAGAGAAACCAGCATGTCACTGTTGTCAGTATGGGCTCATGGGCTTAGGAGTACCTGAAAAACTTTTTTGCTACACAGTTTGTTGCTGCATCAAGACATATAACCTGAAATCATTACACAAAGTGGAAGACAAGTACAGACTCTGTCCTTTTGATGTAAACTTGCATGTTCTGTGGTCAGATGAGTCCATATTTCGGTTTTTGTCAAGAAGGGAATCTGGTTCTGTGTGCCAATAACCAATGAATATCAGCCATGCTGTTGTTATTATTTCATGGATCAAACAGTGTGTGTTGGAGGTGCTCCAGTATCCATGGCATTGATAACTTGCGTAGAGGGCTGCACAATAAAACAAACACAAAGTTAAAATTAAATTAAATTGAGGCAAGACTCTGTGATAAACATTGCACATTTTCAGTTGATTTATTAATAAGGCAAACTGGCTGCCCCTCAGCAGAAAGAAATGCAACAACAGTGTGTGTGTCAGGCCATTGTGTCAAAATACACACCAAAAATGTTGTTTGAGCTACTAGAAGGAAAAAAGACTGAATGTACTTTGGGGAGAATGGGTGGACCCGATGAGAGGCATGAAAATTTAGGTGTGAGACTTCGAGTGAACTCGAATTATCCACCCAAACTGTTGAAACACTTACTTAATTTGCTAGTTTAGCTATTTAAAAAGTTCTATATTACTATATAACTTTATGCAGCACATCTATTCACCTCTTCTATGGAGCTAGCGCTAGGATAGACACATAAAGGTAGTAACTTGCATCTCCAGTTTTGTAGTTGTAACAATTATAGGTGCAAATAAAAAAGTACAAACATTCGACCCACAATTCAGTAATAATTTTAATATTATTGTACACCTACTCAGGAACCAAGGTTTCTCTAATTCATAATCAATCATGAAGAGAGGGGGGCTGAGATTCTATGTACACACGTCCGAACTTTACATTGTGTGGAAAAGTACCGCTACGACCATCTGACCAAGACCAGCATGGTTATGTGCTGTTCCCTAAAGGTAAGTCAGTTCATGGATACTCAAGGGTTTCTTTCAGGAGATGGAAAAAGATGTCTCTATCAGCTAATTCTTTTGAAGGTTCTTAAATGTTTTATTTATCCATAAAACAACTCAACATAATCTAGCAGCTTCATTCTAAGTATGTGGACAGTCCAAGTAAAAGTTGCAATGGACTTAATTGGCTCCTCTAGCGTGGGTTCAGCAGCCTGTCAGCTGGACATGGACGTGAGTGAGAAAGAAAATATGAAAGCATTATGTTGTTTATGTGTTGATGTGCAATACAAATATAAACATTAGTGTTGAGCATTTCAAGCAAAATAGTATTTAAAATTGCTGAGAATAATCAATGATTATTTGAACACCTCTGTCAAATAACTGTGTATAGTTATGGTCGACTTTTGGCATGCTACCTTTACAAGTATTTCACACAGAGAACCTTTTACCTTTGACTCTTTATACCACAGCCTTGTAAATCATTGTGTTTTAAAAAATACAAAAAAACATTCTTTAAATAAATTAGGGATTTTTATTAGGTCTGTTAAAACTAAAGCGTTAATGCAGAGAGGTTGATCTATGGAATAAACGTGTTAATGTTTTTATCCATTGCAGGGACAAAATAGAGAGAGACAAACAACCAATAACACACACACACACACACACTCACTCCTGGGGAGAATTTAATGACCAATTAACCTAACACGCATCTCTTTGGATGGTGGGAGAAAGCCAGAGAACCCGGAGAGAACCCACGCATACACAGGGAGAACATGCAAACTCCACACAGAAGGGCCACCGCTCCCCAGGTTCGAACCTCCCCCCAGCCGAGGCTCGAACCAGTGACCATTCTTGCTGTGAGGTTGCGGTGTTAACCACCACACCACCATGTAGCCCTATCCTAAAATCATCCCTAAAATTTATCCTTAAATTTTCCTCGTG
>CM047980.1:8063970-8076342 GCA_026261665.1 Melanotaenia duboulayi | reverse complement strand
CCTTTTAAATACTTGCAGAGGTATGGAACGAGCTACAATGCCAGGTTCTACCTCTCTCCTCCACAGCAAAGCATTTAACACAATCCAGTTTTACTCCCACTCTGCTGATTGAAGGGTTTTGTTGATCCGTTCATGCTTTAAATGTCCAAATGAGAGGGTTTGCTGCATTTATGACCTTCAACTGACTATATTTGGAGTTTAGTGTAAATTTAATCAAATTTACAACTTCTGGATCAGTATTATGGACACATTTAACTATTTTCTGGTAAAGAGTAAACAGTTAACTGGTGGTGAAATTAGCAGAAAGTCCAATAAAGGCAGTGATCTGTGATTGCTGCCTTAGTTGCTGTTTCAGTCATTATTATAAAATGACTGAATAAGCAAATAAATGTATGCTGTTCACTGAACACCCTGCATGATTTAGAGGGCTCTTAACTTGATTTATGTCCCTTTTACTTAGAGGCATGCTGCTTAGGAGAAACATCTTTAAAATCAGTGGAGGAATGAAATCCATGAGTTTTGCTTCAGTGGGAGGTAAAAAAAAAGGAGACATTTTCTTTGTTCTTTGGTATTTGCTCAGTTTGTTATGTGCGGATGAAACACCTCTAACATCACAGGTATTTGAACAAACCCAAATTCCCAGTGCTGATGTCAGTTCTCTGCAGAGGCTTGGAGTAAGTACTGTACAACCTCATTTAGACCTTTTAACTCCCTGCTCTACTGTTTGGTAAAGCTAATTTTTATTGATTACAATGATTCATGAGGCATCTCTTGCACTTGGTTAGGGTATGTAATACCAAAAGTAAGTGTTGCTATCATTTTATTGTTTAGGTTATTGAACTATTGCTACCATATTATTATTGGGTCGGCCAACAAATGATTTTTTTCAAATCGCTATGAATTTTTTGCAATTAATTGTGATTAAGTGCATTGTTAGGCACAAAATTCAATGATGGATTCCAAACAGCAGCAGTTTATGCTACTATACAATATTTTTTGACAAAGAAAGATAAAAATTCCAGGATTTATTTCTTAGAACAAATCAGCATAAATGAATGAATCTGTGTGTCAGAGGAAATGCTATCTGATAGTGAATTTCTTGCTATTAGGTGTGTTTTCCTTCTGTAAAAGACAAAAAACAGGCTTATAATTTCAGCACTTATATTGTGAGGGAGGAAGTGAGAAAGTTAGGAAAATACTTTCCAACATGTGGAAATATTCAACCTACCATTAAACATTTTCACTTGAAATTTCTGACGTACTTTTTGTAGAAATTTCTTCAAACGAGCTCAGTGCGTGGAAAATGAGTTTTCAGCGAAGGTGGGCTTCTAGAGGAGGAAATCATAAATATATATGTATATATAAGTACATATAAACTAGGGATGTGCACAACTAGTCCAATAATTGATTGAAACCACGCGCAGTCAACGTTTTTTTTCTTTTTTAAAGTCAATGTTATGTGTCTGTGCAGAGACATGGTGCTGTTTACTGCGCTGTGTTAAAAGAAAGGCATGGTCTCTTTAAGAATGGTCTAGCTGGAGAGGAGGAAAGACGCACAGTGCAGGAGTCAGAGTGGGAGGTCAGGGGAACGTTGTAGAAGAGAAAGTCGCTGTGAGAAACTGCCTGTTTAGCTGCAAAATGTTTTACTGCAAGCTTTGACAATAAACACCACACAGCTCTTCTAGTTCCAGCGGAGTCTCGTGTCAGATTCAGCACTGCTGGGTAAAGGGAGTTAACCCTGAAGCTAANCACAGCTCTTCTAGTTCCAGCGGAGTCTCATGTCGGATTCAGCACTGCTGGGTAAAAGGAGTTAACCCTGAAGCTAGCTGCTTCTTCACCCAAGGACGAATCACCTCTCGTCTGTGTGGAGGAGGAGAGTTTACCACCTGTTTCTGTCAAAGTTTTCACAGATAGTGGAGGCAACAGACCAGAGTAGGACGGTCACTAAACTCTCTGANCTCACAGAATGTTGCTTCAGGAGCAAAAACACCCGACGGAAAGATGAGGTAATAACCGGTTTAGTTGTTGCTTAATGTTCCTGTGGGATCAGTGTTTCTCATGTAGCATAGCAGCCATTAGCCCATATGAATGCAGCCAAACTAGGTTCGATGTTCTTGACCCCTTTTCTCCTCTACCTGCTGAATAATAACGGACACTAGAGCCAGCACAATGTTAAAAATATAGCAGTGTTAAAAAAACACTTTATGGAACACACACAATATACAAATAACATCTTGTACAAGTTTTGTAATTTCCATTTGGAGATTAAGCATTTTTCCATTCCATTATTGACGATGTGATGATGACGACTAATTGTCTAATTGTTTTTATAAGGCCTGTCTAGTCTACTTCAAAATTCAAAACCAGTGTCCTGTAGGTGTCTTTAACAGAGAAGCTGTTGAAGGTCCATTTTATTTTAATAAAAACCCTTTACCACTACTATGTTGCTAAGACACCTCTTTTTTGACCCCGAAATTATGATAACGCCACCTCCTGTCAAACTTTAAACCAATTAGATAGTTTCAGCTGACAGTAATGTCCAATCGGGAGAAACCAAAGATAAACAAGTGACAAGAAAATACTATGTGTAAATCAAACATTTTTGATTCACGGTGGTGCCAAAAACCAGCTGAGTTGGAGTTGGTTTTTTTAAGGGTAACAGGTAAATGAATGAAAGGAGTGGCATAAATAACTGTAAATGGCAAAAATGCCTGAAGAAAAAAGAAATTCTTACATTCTTTTACATATCAGACCTCATAATCTGACAACTTAGGCTGTCCTGAAAAAAACAGTAATGTCTATATGTTAACTTGGATTAATAAAATAATTGTAAGTGTTAATTACTTTTTAAGTTAATGTGATAACACTGTGTTAGCTTGCCCAGTCTTTATTATTAAATGTCAACCTTCTCAACCATCGGTTCTTATTATTATCTTTGTCCAAGCGAAAGAAACATTTTTCTCCTTCTTTTTTCTTAGAGCAAACATTAAAGGGTTAAAAAATAATACACAGTCAGATATGTGATTCATTATTATTATTATTATTATTCATCAAGACATTTCTTTCAGAATTCCATTATAAACCGGATTTATTTAGATGCTGCTTTGCTCTGATTCGGTAATAATGGGCTGCAGGGACTCCTGGTGTGAATTTCCATTCATTGATCTTCTGATTATCAAACTGTGGTTTTATGTGTTATCAGACTTGTGTATGTCGATTTTACAATGCTGGAGTAAGCCATTAATCTAACAGTTAAATCTCAAGAGACAATAGTCATTAAAAACATGTTTCACATCATACTTAGGCTTAATTTGTTCTGAAGGCAACATGTTATAAAACATTACATTTGAGATTTTTACACTCTAACACATGTTTGCTCAGAGGTACAGACATAATGTGGCCTTGGTGCTTCGGGGATCCTGCTCTGGCTTTAATTATTAGTGAGAAAATCACGAAATTCTTGATTAGCAAATTACTTTGAACGTTCAAGCATATGGCATCAGTTTGGAATAATTAAACATAACCTTTGTAAACTAAGAAATAATGATGATGTTGAATAACATTAGCTTAAAAAAATAGATGGAATGACAAAAGTTGAGAGGTGCGCAGGGGAAAAGTGGATTGTTGCAGCAAATTAAAGAAGAACATCGTTTATTTTTTGATGCAGGGCTTGTATGAACTTTTTTCTACATAGTTAGTTATTACTTATAATAGATGGTGGAGCGTGCACGCAGTTCAGAGAAGCAGACATGATCAGAGCATAAGAAAGTCTCCTACTGTGAGCATATTCAGCAGCATCATTTGACTGCCTAAACAAAGCCTTCGCTGAAAAAGTATTTAAGCTATATTTAGAATAATATTGCTGTTTTATCTTCCTGTTGCTTTCCTGCTGAGGCTGATATATTGCTCTTTTCAAAGCTGCCAGCATCCTTTAACAACAACAGTATTATACCTGGCAGAACAGGTAAGTTGCTGGTCTGATGCTGTCTTTATTATTTTCGTGTTTCTGTTTCACTTTAGCGTATCATTTGGGGTGTTTAAAGGTGTTGAGGGTGCTGGGAGCAAAAATTTTAAAGGCATTCTATGATACAAAATAGACACAATACAAAAGTCAAATGACACATTTAATGCAACGCAAAATAAAAGCGTAAAATAAAACGCAGATAAAATGAAGTAGAAAAACAGCAGTTTGAAAAGATGAATTTAAGAAGGTCAAAGGTTGTAGGCNAAAAGATGAATTTAAGAAGGTCAAAGGTTTTAGGCTTGTAGGTGAGTTTTGAGATGAGATTTATAGAGAGGGAGGGAGTTCCAGCGTTTGGGAGCAGAGCAGCTAAAAGCCCTGCTCTCCGTGGTAACAAGGGCATGGGGCAGTGAGATGGAGAGGAGACGAGGATCTGAGGGAATAAGAGGGGATGGCAGTGCAGACAGGTATGAAGGAGCGAGATGTTACAGATTATCCATATTGTACACACTGGGATTCAGTCAGGTCTGACGAGACAAGTGCTGCTATCCTGCATTTAGCTCACCTGGTAGATGCTCACAAAGATGTGGTAATGTCTTCTTAGCAAAGCTGGTCCTGGTTCAATTCCTAACTTTAATCAAGCAAAACATTAGAATTGAGTCTAACGACCTGGAGTGTGAAAATAGTCGTAGCCTATATTTTAATAGTGGGGGTGGTGGAAGGGGTCCTGGTTAATGGACAGGAGAGCACAGGTTATAAAAAGGTTGAAAATCACTGCTTCTGTGTTTTAAACCGACTCTTGGCATCAGTTGAGATTCATCTGGATATACTGCACTTCATAAATTCTTTACAATTGTCAATTTTAAGTTGGAATAATGCAGAAATACATTTTCCTTTTGAGTTTTTCCACATAATGGAAAAATGCATTAACCCCTCAGCTCAAAGATAAATTATTAAAACATTTTCCAAGTAGATGGAATTCAGTTTTCTAATCTAGAGAATAAGCAGTGTCCTCTGTGGGACATGTGGAGTGAAAATGCTGATTGACAGATCTCATGTCCGCTAAATGAACCACAGAATCGAACTGAGCTGAGATTGTTTCAACCAAACTGCTTAGTTTCAATCTTAGATCACTGAGATACACCACGGATAATAAAAATATCAGTTATCTGCTTTGGTTAACTGTAATGCCTACAGTGTAATGCTGAGCCTGGCCTGCTCATGCAACACAAGACGCCAACAGCAGAAAAGAGAGTTACTTGTCTATAATAAATAGTGGCAGTGTGTATCTGTCAATTCCAGATGTTGATCCTCAGCTCGTTTAGAAAGTAAACAGAGAAGGAATTTCAGACCATCCATAAAACAGAAAAACAAAAAATACTAACATGTCCAACGTCTGCATTTAGCAGATCATGGCTTTTTTGATGGCCTTTTTGTGGAGCAGTAGCTCCTACTTCTGAGACTCTCAGCTAGTGACTATCATTCTATGTTCCGATAAAAGTTTGCAGCTTGTAACACAAGCTGTGTCATACAATAAAAGAGGAAAAGAAAACAACACATTAAATATTGTGAAACAGCAGAATTGTGCCATTTGTTTGACGTCTGTGATGTTACGTCAGATGAAATGCAACATTCAGACCAAGGTCAACTTCCACACATGATCTAGGAACACATATGAAAGTGGCCTCGGTTGGATTAAAAAAATCAGATTTGCATCATTCAGACTGTCATGAAAAATATCCGATATGAGTTACATGTAGGCAAAAAAATCAGAATTTAGCCGCAGTGTCAACCTTAGTGTTTCTTTTAACCTGTAACAGTCCACAGAAGGAAAGAAAAAGGTAAAAAAAAACAACACTGGCTTGGTGTTACAAAAAGCGTAACATATGATCGTTAATTAACGTAGCTTCCTCATCTTATTATCTTCATTTCAACTCTCAATCACGTACCTTAACTAGAGTCTGCTACCCATGGCTTGAGTGCTTTTCCCAGAGATGCAACGCGGTGGTAAGCTAGCTCGGTCTTACAACAAATGCACTGTACAGTTTTTTCATTTGGTTTGAGTTCGAAATGATCCTACTCTTGGCACTTTTTTCTCTGGCTGTCTTCCTATAGTTCTTCACTCTGTCGCTTTTCTTCTTGCTCTACTGAGTCCATCATCTCTTGTTGCCATCAGCAAGCAAGCATACTTCTCATTTACCGGCAGGTAATACCAGAAGTAGGTTTTACAAACCGGAAGGAATGCATTTGATGAAAGTTTTTTTTTGTTTGTTTGTTTTTTCACGTTAAAACTTGTTAAGTGTCGATTACCATAATTTTTATCCACAATTTTTGTAATCTAACAAATTAAATAATTCAATTAGAATTTTCAGCGCTAAACAGAATCAAACTCTAGCCTGGTTGAAAACCAGGAGTCTTGTCCCTGGTGCAGTTAATTTGGCATGTGCATGCAAGCAAACTATCAAGTGAACCAAAGAGAGGAAGTGACGAAGAACCTGGCATAGAGTGACATGCTAGCAATGAGGTGCCATAATTAATGACTCAGCAGCAAAATTGTGAAGAGCTTGTCAGAGATCCATTTAATTTGAATCAGGTGTGTTGCAGCAGGTAAACATCTAATCCTTGCAGGAAAGTGGGCTTTGAGAACCTGGTTTGGGGATCATTGCCACATAGGACAGAATAAATTTTAAACGTTCACACACACCTCTGAAATTAATAATATACTACTATAATCACTTGCATGTAAAATCAGCTATCACATACACTTATGAGCAACATCTCACATAATGAAAATTTACACATACGTACTACTGAAATCTTTTTTTTTTTATTTGCCACCCAGTCAAACTCCCCCGGACGATCCTGGTGTGAATACCCTCGTAGACTTTAAGGAAACTGATTTATTGTCCTTAAATTTAATTAACCAGAAAACAAAATGACTTGTAAAAAGCAACAAAATGAAAAGTGATGAAAACACTGATGGTCGCTGTGTGCTATCTGCACCTGCACTTGCCTTGCAGCGGCAGTGCAAGAGTCTTTGAGGCTTGTACTGCTTCTACTAATTGTCTTAACCACCTGCTCCTGTGAAGGTGTCGATATAGGAACTGCCTGGTGAGACTGGCAGGAGTCCACCACTCCTAATGCTGCAGCTCAGCATGCTCACAATTGCATAACTTATATTTTTAGCTTTAGTTACCTTCTTAGTGAAATACACGCCCACCACCATTTTTATTTTAAAATTATTGAGTGTCTTAAGAGAATGTGAAGGCATGTCACACCATGTGGCATCTGCCCCTGCTAAGACCATCACACATCTAGCTTTTCTTGTGTTTAGTGTGTCAAAATGGTTACATTAAAAGAAGGGAGAAGAAGGAAAATAGAAACAGGAAAGGACCCAGAGAAACAGAACTTTTTTGTTTCTATTATTGATCTGTTGATCTATCAAAGTAAATTTACAGTTATACTTATATAGTAGGGCGGTCAAAAATAATGCATTAATGGCGGTAACCAACTTATGTAAATAATTGTGTTAATATTTTTAACGCAATTAACATGCCAAATACATCCGTCGATTCTCCTTTATGATGGCGGGTAATGGAGGCATCGAGGCAAGATGGAAAAGATGAGTCTGTTGACTTTATGGGTGGATTTAAGAATAAAAAGAATATTGATAGAACAACACATGGATGCTTTTTTTTTTTTTGTCCTGTGTCTGGCCTTGTGGCTCCCCTGTTGTTCTGTGAATCATGACAGCTGATGGTGATCAGCAGATCGGCTCTTCTGTTGCTAGTACCATCTCTCTTCTAGCGTTTGTTTATCGTTCAGGAGAGGAGGAATCTAACGGTTCGTGGTTCATATGAGCACATATTTACCCCAAAGTATTATTTTTGACAGGAGCCTTATCAAAAACAGTAGCTGGCTGGTGGTAGAAAGGATTTAAACTTCAGCTTTGCAGGGGCGGGTCTAGAAAAGTTTTGATGGGGGGCCAGGCAGGAGCACTAGCCAGAAAAAAGGGGGCACAGGTGAGACCCTTGTGTTTTTGGCCAAATCATCAGTTTTTATCAGTGTTTCTTCATCCATATGAGTTGTTTAACTTCATGAATGAATTCTGCATTATGATCTAGAATATGATAGAGATGATGCAGGAAAACATAGAGAAGTACATTACATGCTGCATTTACTGACCCCCGGGCATCTGATGTTTACCCAAGGGAAGGTCAGTTAACACTAAATATTTGTATAGATTGGATATTTCTGTTGATACATAACTGTAAAAATGGGCAAATTTCAGCCAAAGTCGCAAATGGTGATTAATCATGACTAATCAATTTATAAGCTGTGATTAATCTGATTAAAAATGTTTATCATTTGACGGCCATGATATATATGTATATAAATCCAGGTAAACTACACACACACACACTGGCCACTCCCAAGACAACTGCTTATATGTGAATTGCAAGATGTGAAAATATGCATCATACTGACAGGTCGACAGATGTGCATGCATATGCAGTAGAGCGATTGTGGTGTGAGAGTGAATATTATAAATATACACGTTGTCAACAGATTGAGTAGCAGATGCAGTTGGAGAACCATATGTACTGAGGAAGGTAAACTGGTTATGACTGTACACTGTAAAAAATGCAATGCACATTGCACTTGTCTTCTATTATCAGTGCCATTATTTGAGTTATTTTGGGTATTTTACTTGACAAAGTCACTGAAAAGCAGTTTATGCCAAGTCATGTGCAGAGAGACTGTAAACAAATCACTAAAGGTGTGGAAATAACATTAGTATATCTAAGAATAAGTCTGCAACATACCTTTGTGCCATACATAAGAGAAGGCATATTTACATAGTAGTGTACTTTGAGTGATTAAATTTGTAAAATACTACATCTGATTTAAAAGTGAATGAGATTTGCATTTGTAAACTGTTGCCTTAATCTCTTATTCATGTAGTTCTGTTATTGCTTTTTCCTGCTTGGTTAAAGAGACATGCTACTAAAAAGTAATCCTTTCAGCACTGAAAAAATTCAAACATGTAGGTAAGAAGAGGCTCTTCTTTTTCCTCATTTTTCTAAAGCCATCATTGATGACTGCGATTCTGTCCTGCATGGATTACTGTGTTATTTCTTTCTAAATGCCCAAGGACCTGCATAGAACTTCTGCAGCACAGGTTTCATAAATGTTCATAATTCTTTCCAGTATGCTCCCAAAGCATACTGTTTAGCCACTTAGTCAGAGACATTTTAATAATGAAATATGTTGAAACACAAAACTTGTAGATTATTAGGAATATTTCAAAACTTATTTTTAAATGTAGTAAGTTAAAGTATGCAGTAAACCAAAGATGTCCTCTGGGGATCTTAAAAGTCATGGAAATATTTAGGGTTACAATATGTGTGTGAGTTTTCTAATTAAATACAATCTTAAAAATTTTGCATCTATAACTTGTAGTGCTTAAACGATTCATTGAGCAACAAAATGACTTGATTACAAAAAAATTTTAAGTGCACATTATTTGCTTTATTGCACCCAAATATGTTCTGCTCAATGGTTACCAAACAACTAAAACACTGTGCAGCATTACAGTTTTAGCAAGCGTTATTCGATGGTTTGATGGCGGAAACATGGGAAAACAGCTGGTAGCAAAAGAAGAAAAAATATACTGTGTGAAAAATTAGCTCATTACTGTAGCAATGCGTCAATGCTAAAGCATTATCTGTGGAAAGCAGCTGGTTTACACAGAGCAGAACAAACACAAGGTAACATTCCACGTTAGCGGTTAGCATTTTATGATTTATTGATAGCGGCTGAAATAAAAGCAGTTTTACGCTGTAACCAGCAGTCAGGGATTTTCCAAACACAACATCATCTGATAAAATCAACTTTAGCATCGTCTGTGTTTTGATTTTAGTTGAACTTGTGTTTAACTGAAAATATTTGCCTCTGAAATTTCAACAAAATTTATGTCCCACTTAAAACTAAGACTAAAATGGAAAAAAAGACTGTCAAATCAAAACTTAACATACATTTTTCTAGCATCCATCACAACAAGCAACCATACAGATTTACATTAAAATGCTGACGTGAAACTCTTTGTTTTTATTCTGCGCTGACTGGATATGTACAGTATGTTCTGTACAAATTATTTATAGAGCAGTTATTCTTGTGGAATTGAAACTAAATAGCCCCAGTCTGCCCAAAAGAGCTTTCCCTATATCTCTGCTCTTCACTGCATATGAGGTTTAACTGAACCTTAAAGATGTACTGGTAGTGAAAAAAAAGTGATGTATGCATCACTGCAAAGTCTAAACAGCAGTAGGATTGGTTAAATGTAAGTCAGTCCTTTAATAAAAGTCTTAAACAAGGACAATTTGTGCTCATAACTTTTTCATTATGGCCTTGCTTGAAGTAAGAAGCCATATAATAGTTTAAAATCCCTTTGGAATTTTAATAAAGGGCTGTCCTTGACAACCTATACATGCTTAATGTTGACTGTGTTATGATAGAGACGAACGCTGTGTAGTATTAAATTGCTGTCTACGTGTAATGGCTTCTCTTTTTACCACTTCTCAAATTCGTTTTCTAAAGTTTTTAATGGAGGATACTCTGTTTGTAATTAGATCAATAGACAATCTGATATGTGGAGTAGATTGGTTTGTTATCCACTGAAATGCCAGTGTTTTCATTATAAATGTTAGTTTGCCAGCTTCACACACATCTGGTCCATCTAGGTTGCAGCTCACAGCCGGCATTTCATGGAAAAGAAAGTGACATTGAACGATGTCATCAGCTGGCACTTCAGATGCTATTGTAAAGCTGTCAAGTCATACTGAGTGACAAAGACATGAATGACCTTTTTGGTGTTTAAAATAAGTCATGTTTTTTTGCAGCATGAGAGATAACCGTTTTCTTTTGTGATTGCATTCCGTTTTGGTAGGACAGATTACTTTAGACATGTCCTCGTGAGTTATGGTGTCTCCAAAGGAGAACTTATCATCTGCTGACTTAGTTCTGCTTTAAACGAACTATGGTCCACTTCCACAGAAAGTACAGTTCATTTGGAGTAGTGCTCAATCGCACTCTGTTGCAGACCAAAGAAGAAGGTTCTGGTCCTTTTGAAAACCAAAGGTCTCGGTTCACTTGCAGGTGAACCTGTTGGGGTTTACTTGCAGTGTGAAAGCAAACAGACTATCCGGTGAGCCAAAGAGAGGAGATGACGTAGATTGGTTGTAGAGTAACTCTACAGAGTATCTCGCTGTGTCTACTGTTATACATACTAGACAGTTTCATAAGAAAACTGCTTTAGTTTCAAACAGAAACCTCAAGACTGCATAAACTTGGTGTTGCTCCATTGTTTACATGTGGTTAGCGTTCACGTGTAGTTTTTTTTAAGTGGTTGTTTTTGGTAATATCACCTTAATGAGCAGTTGTAACTGAATAACATTGTCCTGGGGTTTGGTCCACATCAGTGCCCAGTGAAAGCAAACCAAACTGAACAAAGACGCAATATTAGTCCCCCCAGACTTTCCTGGTGTGAATGCATCCTGCATTTTTTGCCGAAAAGACGTTTTTATAATTAAAAGACTTAGTGTGGATGACATATTTTTCTGGACTACATTCACTGGACCCTTATTGATGTAACAGAACTGGTTTTATTGCAGCATCATGTACTACTTGAGTACAATATGCCATTTATTTAGATAAACTGCATTTGCAAGAGGTCTGAAAAAAGTGTTTATCGACAGTTATGATTACAGCCGGTAATGGAATATATCATTCAAATCTGAACAATCTTAGCTTTCCAGTGGTGAAAACGTGCATGAATTTAGAAGGAAGGCTGAGTAAAATACATATTTACTTGTCATGTCCCGCCCACAGGATGTCTGGTACCAATAAATTAAACTCTGGAGCAAAACCAACATTTGAAGTGTTTTTTTCATATAGATGGGATATTAAACAACAAAAAATGCTGCTCTACACACACTCATTGTTTGAATACAGATACATTTAAAAAAACAATATTTTTCTCACACTGTAGCTCATGGCTTCCAGATTTTTTTTAGACATTTTGCATGCAACCAGTTTTTTTGATGCTTGATTGACCAATACTACTGCAAACCCACCAGCTTCTCGTTCCAACATGTTGTCCCATTTAATTTATTTTCTATTCTTCCATTTTGCAGTTTAAACTGCTCTGAAGTTTGTTGAGCCACTAAGTTACCATGTTGTCCACATTAGAGATTTTTCATTATGTTAAATAAGTGGTATATCTTTTTATGGGTCAACACTAAAGAAATTAAACTTTGACATACAGAATATCAAAGTTTAGTTTTTAAAGTTAGGTGTCCTATATATCAAAGTTCAATTTCTATCGTGTTGTCCTATGAAAAGATTTAATT
>CM047980.1:8045869-8056061 GCA_026261665.1 Melanotaenia duboulayi | reverse complement strand
AAAAAAAAAAAAATTTAATTTTAACATTGTCATTCATATATGTGCAGCCACTTATAAAATATAGACCTTTGAGCATTTGTGGGGCCTCCTGAGGCTGAAATGCAACAAAAGCATAATGGACATTCCCAAATGCATCTTAAATTTCTCCTCAATACCCATTGTGAGGATCATACAATTAGCAAAATAGCATTGATTTAGAAAATCAATACGAAAAAAAATTAAAAATAATGAAACAACTTGCAATTGACAATAAAAAAAATGTCTCACCTGATGGGAAATTGAAAGAGAAAAACAGAAAAATAATAATTTTGCCTTCTAGACCAAGATGTTTTCAGCTCCACCTACAGGAGCAGTTACCTCGTGTTTCAGGGTTGGAGTAGTGAGGAGTATTTTTGACTCTCATTAAGGGTTCATGTTTGTGGGTGTTTTTTCGGCACAAACACTTGAAAAGACAAATAGAAAAGACAAATTTACTTAAACCTCTAATGATTGACTTGACTTCAGGGCATCTTAACTTCCCTTCCTCAGCTTATTATTGCATTTAGATAAAAAGCCAGCATGTTGCTATGTGCAGCTCTTTTGATGTTGGCCCTTAACTTTAGTTCTGGGATGGGTAAAAGAATTACTTAAAGTCCTCATTATCACCTTCATTCTATTATTTCCCTTTCACACCCTCTTCACACAAGCACTATAACCCCAGCTCCATCGTGCCTGCGTTTTCTCCTTTGCTGCCTTAGTGTTTTGCTCCTCCTAGCCACCCCCCTCCTCCCTCCTCTCACTTTCCCTCGCTCTGCATTAAGCCCTGCTCGTCTTTCTGTCTTACTGATCCTGGGAGCAGTGCTTATGGGAGCTACTTAAAGCACTGTGAGCCCTGCTGGTCTCCAGACCTCACTATAGTGCATGTGGAGGACAAGTGGGAAAGGAGGAGGAGGAGCGGGAGTATCCATGCCCTCTGCGGGAGAGAGGAAAAAAGGCAGAGAAAGTAAGAAGTGAGCATGTTGGAAATGAAGAGTGAGCAAAACAAAGGGAAAATGAGAGGGAAAGAGAAGAGAAGATGAAGGCAGGAGAGGGAAATACTAAAGGCAGGAGTAGGGAAGCACAGGGAGAGGAGCAAATGAGTGAGCGAGTTGGAGAGGAGGAGAGAGAGTGAGAGGAAGGGAGGGAGGGAGGGAGGGAGGAGAACAACACTGCAGACACTCGCCCACTGTCACTGCTCCGCAGCCAGAGGACAGAGGCAGCCACGGCAACAGTGGGAGCGGATACGATGGAGGAGGACGGCTGTACCATCCATCTGCAGCTCAGTCCCCATCACTGACCGCCTCCCTCTGGGACCATCCTGCCAAGTTGGGAACAAAACAAACAGGAGGCAAATTATTCTTTCTGTCCTTCACAAGAACACAAGTTCTGGACCTCAACTTCTGCAGGACCACCTTTCCCACACACCTCCTAATTATTTTCCCTTCTCAAACCTCCTCCCTCTTCATCTCAAACTGAAGCACGCTGCACTTCTCCTCGCCTCTCGGACTCTGGTTGTTTTTTTGTCATCGCTGCCTGCGCCGACCTTCCGAGCTGAGTGGATTTACTTTTCTCCTGTGGCAGACCATGGGGCTGGGGTGGAGGGGTGCAGGAGGGACCTTCCAAAAAAGGACAGAGGAGAGCTGGTACCTTTTGGTGACATTCCTGCTGTTGTGTGGTTTCTGGAAGGCTCACGCACAGACAGATGATGGGAAGTCTGTCTACTTCTGGGAAACAGGTACTGCTAACCCATTAATCACAGTTTAAATATGAACCCTTGTTTTACAGATGGAGCGTTCATAAAGGGCTTGTTGATGAGGGGTTGGTGCAGATTTCTTAAGCAACATTTATTGTATGAAATATGTGTTTTCAATTTGTTAATAGTGAAAAACATGCCACGACTGGTGTTTTAACTATTTTAAAAATGTCCCAAATCAATGCAGTGACAGTAAAAGCTTTTTGGATTCAGTCCATAAATGTTCTCGTGCTTAACTGACTTTTTACTGCAACGTTTCCAGATCGCACACTTTGGTTGACTCATTAATTTGTTATTTGAGTTATATGACTCCGTGCGGTTCAGCTTCAAAGATGCAAACACTTAAAAGATGACCCAGAAATCTACAGTAGAGGCGTCTCCTCCACCTGTGATCTATTTTTGAATGGTTTACTGTCATTTCAGAGACTCAGGTGATACACTATTATTGGATTGTTGCTTCTGTGTGTTACACCATGCAGATGATTGATTGGTGCTGTCTCACAATAGTGCTTTGAGGGGGAAAATTGGAGTGTTTTTATGGTATTGATATGGCATCGTTGGTAGGGGGGTGCATTTGGGATTCATACATGACGCAGATGTGCAGAGTGATGGGTGGTTCCCGCGTTTCTTATCTCCGCTCATGCCTGTTTTCTACACCGAAGTCGCTTTGTTATCAGAGAAGGAATCAAATAGAGTGAATTGTGTGTCAAAGTGAATTATATTGCAAGGAAGCACACACCCAATCATGCATGACTGGCACTACTTTTAGGCATTAGAATATGGGTCTTGCACTAAACCATGATAATAACCATGAAAACCACTTCCAGACACTGAAAACTAACCTCTTTAGTTTTTTTTTAAATCAATATCTAGGAATTCTTTTAATTAAACAAACCACCTCATTTTTGCTCTTTAAACTCAGGAGATGGAGGTTTTCTGTCTCAAACTAACATTTTACCCCAAACAAATTTTTTCTCAGAGACAATCCAACTTCTCATCTCTCAAGTCCTAATTCAAACACCCCCACTCCACATGTCCTGCCCCGCCTCGCTCAGCGCAAGTCCCCAGTTGACGCATACCACGTCTCCTGTGGTTCTGAATCTTTAAAGAGGATGTAGCTGAGTAAGGAGATTAAAGGAGCAGGGATTTAACAACCCAGGAATGACAGCCCAGGGAACAGACTTGAAGAAGAGAAAGGCAGAGTGAGCACTGCAGGCAGAGAGAAACCGACTACCTTAACCTACATCTGCCCTACTGTAGGTCATAATGATTATGCCTCTCTCCCACACTACACCACCTTTCTCCCACACTATACATGCTTCCCAACTGGAAAGCTCAAGGCTCTGTTCTTTGAAATGTAATCCAGTGTTGGGAGTTTGTTCACTTCTTCCTAAATAAAAGGTAGTGCATTGATTTCAACCCTGGAGTCTTTCCTTTCTGCGCCCCTTCTTTGGTTTGACAATTGCCTGCAGAGCATTAGAATCACATAGCAGAATTAGCTGCTTTGAATCCCAGCATTTTTCATCAAGATGTGATTATGTTTGTGCACGATTTGCATACTTCTTTTTGCCAGTGGAAGCTCGTTTAAATGAAAAAAAAAAAGATGTTTCTGCACATTTGCAGAGTGTGCAGTAGAGGGAATATTCTTGTGGCAAGCAACACTCTGATGTTTTGCATATTGATGAGTTTAGCTGAAATACAGCCCCTGTTTTTTGAAACTGAAGGGGATTTGGGGGCTGTATTGCTTGCCTTATGTGAAAATATGATGTATCTGGTTTTGAAGGAGATGCAGGTGAGCACTGTCCTTTTGCTCTCAGAATACTATTTAAATGAGTCAGATAGAGACAACAGGATCTGGCAGACGTTGTGTGTGATATGCCTGACGGTGGCAGTTGGATAGCTGACAAAAAAAACAGTGATTACAGGCACCATGAGGATGATAGGGCTGATGATGATGTGATAATGTTCTGCCAGAGCCTTTAAAAGATAGCTGAGAGTTATTCGTCCTTTCTTATCCTCACCTCCTAACAATGGTGCTCTTTCTCTCCATCTCATTGCATATCATTTCCTTCTTTTACATTTTCCAATTAATGAAACTAAAGATTAATTTATGATGCAATCCCAGAGAAACCTTCGCAGTTGCCGATAGTTACAACACCACACAGTGAATCCAAAAAAAAAAACTGTAGTAGAGAACTGCTAAGTGCCACACACTCCTGTACAAACACACAGCAGATGTATGGGTTCCTGTCTGGTATAATGTGGCTGTTTCATTAAAATTGGTTGTTGGAGCGACGAGGTTGCCAGGTCTGAGCTGTCAAGGCCTCAAGTTTGCCTGAGGACAAAGCAATTACAGGTGGTGGAGCAGGTGATAGCGTCTTAAGCAGACACATACTGTAGTATCTTGGTACCCACTGACTACGGCAGCTCCTCCAGCACATCTCAGAGGTCTAAAAAAGTGGCTCCTGAAATAGTAATGACAAAGAAAGAAAAGGAGGAGGCCATGCTTGTTTGAACTGTTGATGTGCATCAACAGGTGCTGATTCGTTTATCTGTCTGATCTGACCTGCCGATCTGATCACTTTTTTTTTTATCAACGTTCACCTTCTCTGAGTGCAGACTCATAATCTTTCCAAGGATTTGGATTATCCATCTTTCAGATTACGCAAAAGTCACCTCTGGCCTCTTGTCAAGCTAGTCCAATTTCACGTACCGTCCCGCTCTATTAGATCACTTCTCACCACGTGCCTCTCTGATAAAAGCCTGGGGCATACACAGGCTCTTTAACTGTTCTAACATATAACAAAGAATTTTATTTGTTTTTGGTGTGTAAACAGACTCTGCAACAATTACCAAGAAAATTCAGTATTTTCATAAAAATTTGCCGTAAAGGGTTAGTAGTGAAGTAGAAGTAGGTGGCTGAAAGCAAACTAATAGTTTCTAATCAGGCACTTGATTAGAAAAAGAAAAATAAAAAAAAATAATACACATAAAAGTTAACTTAGATAAATGAATAAATGAACTAAATATGTCTTTCAAAGACATTTTAGATAATAAAATATAGAAAAAAAACAGATAAAACTAACCAGGAAACATAAAACAACAAATAAGTTTTCAGAAAAATAAAATTGTTTTCTGACATTTTTTGTTGTTGTTTTTTGTCATTTCTGTCTCGTGTTTAACCTTATTTTTGTATTTCACAAATGAGCGGTGTGTTTCCTCATTTATTGTTGTTTTTGTTTAGATGTTTATTGTTTTATGAATCATTGTTGAATAGTGGGCAGTTCTGATTTCTTTGTAAAGTCTTTTTTTCCTATCAAGTCATGTTTTTCAGGAGGTTGCTGTTGGTCATTATTTCCATTACCTGTGCTGCTATTACTTTATTCAGTTTCAGTTTATTTTAGTTTTTAAGAAAATGTCTACGAAGAAGCTGCATGGCAGTGGCAAATTTGGAAAAATAAAATTCCAAACATTGTGATGTGATATTCTTTACAAGAAAATTTTCAACTTAGCAAAGACTGACATGACTTGTTCTACCAGCTATTTCCACACTGGAAAATTACTTGTAAAGAATATCACACCTCATTGGTGGGAATTTGTTTTCTTTTAGGTTTTTATTCTAGATAAATAGGCTACTTCTTATACCGAATTACACTGGTTTATAGTCTATACCCCCACACTCTGAGGACACTACACAGTTTAGTTTATTTGCTTCATACCAGTTGACAAAAATAATTTTAAAAAAGTGTCTTATTTACATTTTTTATGTCTTTTAAAAAAAGTATTACTCAGATTTGCTGCCATAGTAAATAGAAAATCAAAGTCCTGGGTTTTATGAAATGTTGTGTATTCTGGAATAAGGTTTTCTGAATGGTAGCATCTTTTAAATTGCTTTCTTAAAAGAAAAAAATACAAAAAGAAAGAGTTTCTCAGCAAGAGTGCATGACTTTCTCCTCTTTTGTGCTGCCCTGTGATGGATCAGGATATAAAGACAGTGTGCATGATAAAGCAGGTAGAAAAGGAATAGCTGGTTGTGTTTTGCATACATTTTATTTTAATTTAACATTAGTTGTTTATCTTTTTCTAGATAATTTGAGAATCCGGAGGAAACATTATTTGTGTATGTGAAAGTATGTGTGTGCAGAGCCTTGGATCCATGTGGATTTCCAGGAAGAACTGAGCTTTACTCCTATGCAGTACCATACAGTGAGGACATCTGTAGTTTCCTGCACTATGAACTCATTGCTGTGTGTCACCACAACCGGCTGATGTCACCTTTCGAGGTGCTGGGACGAGGCGAGAAGGGTTGACAGGCCATCGTTAGCGAAATACATTCCTCTCTTTACAGAAGCACTCGCAGTGAAGGATGTCACCCTCACGGAGGGTTGATAGCGGCTCTCTCACAATCACCTTCTATTACACCAGACCCACTGAAGAGGCCATTCAGGAAATTGAGGGAGAGCAGGTGTGACAGGTTCACAAGTTCAATACAGGAAAGCAAGGTCATTATGTGGCAAAGTACCTCAGCTAGACTTATTGTAAACAAGCACACGAGACAAGCTGAGTTCAAAGGAAACCCTCCAGATAAATAGAAAGTAGAATATTGATTTTTTTTTTTCTTCTTTTCTTGCAGGTGCTTTGGACTAATTAAGCAAAAGGTTCTTTCTCCAACCTTAATTTGTACCTTGAGTAATAGGATAATTTTGCCCATGCAGCGATTATGTGAAAAGACTTACAGTTTCTCCTCCTGTTGAAGGATTCGTGTCCTCAGCTTGTCTGGGAAGCAACATGTGCATATTTGTTCATGGTATTTATGTCCGCCCTTAAAATCCTTCCCTCTAAATAGCTGAGTGGTAATACCTGCTTACCTGTGTTATACCAGGCAGTTTTGTTGTTGCTGAGCCAGGGAAAAAAAAACAAACAAAAAAAGAAACAAACAAACACTGACTGAGCAGTTGGAGCTTTTAAAGCAGCAGGAGTGTGACTGCCGTCATCCCACAGAGAAAATCCCTTGAAGACAACGTGACCCTCCACGACCTTAATTAACATTTCACCTTAAGGCAACGAGAACCTGCTCGGTAATTGGCCAGCCACCATTAAAACTCCTTAGCAACAGGCAACACATTTAGGCCATGCATATAAATTAACATAATTTCCATTGGAATTAAATTTTTCATTACAACGCATGCCAGTGGGTTTTATTTCAGTTCAGCATACTTGCTTTATTTTTGTTTTTCTTTTTAGTTAGGTTGGGGTGGAAACTGAGGCGGATCGTGTCAGTTGTGTGCTGCCTGGCCCTACAACTGTTTAAAAGAAGCATGCTGTTTGTCAAAAGTTACTTTTAGTCTCTCTTCAGTGCGAATGGATGGTGTGTGGTTTGCTGTCTCTGCTGCAGGATTGACGGCTCACAGTGAGCATAACACTGGTTGGTTTTAAAAGCGTCAAAAATACGTCACATTTGACCCACATTGATGTCTTTTATGGCTTTGGAGATAGTACTCTACTCGCCCCTCAAAATTGCCAATACATCCAATGGAGAAAGATGCCAGAGTTTGTTTAATCTAAATGTCAGAGCTCAACATAAGACCTGGTTATTACTGATATAGGAAGGATGGCAGGATTAGAGATTACACTTCATCCAAAAAAGTTTGTTTAGAGTGACATAAGAGGATTCCTTTTGCCTTATTCCACTATTTTCAAAAGGCTGATACCAAATGTTTGATGGAGCGCTGTCAGTCAGCTGTAGTGCTGTCTGCAGATGGTTGTAGTATGAGTAAGCAGATCATATTACCCAGGGATGTCTGCTTTTTGATTACCAGCCTTGAACTGGCATATCAGAGTGTCACATGTTGCTGTAAAAGGATTAGTATTTGGGAGGAAAGTACTTTCAGTAAGTTTCCTAAGAAGGCATTCTCAATGTAAATATTTAGGTATCTTTATACCTTTATGTTTTAAACCCTACACTGTTTGGTAACTAACTCCAGCCATGACAAAAAATATGGAATCACCACTATTGGATAATGTTAATTTAGTCATTTCATTTCACAGCTGATCATGTAAGATTTGTTTTACATTTTTGTTGTTGTTGTTGTTGCAGATGAAGTTAAGAAAAGGATTTTAGATTCCAAATGTAATTTATGTTTCTAAAGTCTATGCCAGAGTACTCAAATATCTTAATGAGCTGTTTCACCCCACTGATAGACAGGAAATATGGCCCCAATGGGAGAGCTAGTTAAAACGTCTTTTAAGAAGGTCGGTCATCTCAGAATGAGATGCAAGCTGTTGTTCTAAAAGAGAATACAAACCAGTGTTTATAAGCCCAAATTTCCTACATTTTATTTTATTTTAGTGGGGCCATTGTAATGTGTTTATATTTTATTCTTTTTTATATATATATTTTTTATAAAATCCAACTATTTTTCCATCTTAAATTTTGAGCAAATGCAAACCATTTAGGAAACTTGTTAAAAGGAAACAAAGTAAAAAAAGTAATGAAAAATTAAGCCAAAAGTTCCTACATTTAATTTTTGGTGGGTCATAATAAATAGCTAAGATAATATTATTATTATAAGTGTTGCGAGTCCATATTCTGTGCCTGAGGTTTTCAAAACAAAAATAAGGTATCCTTGCTAAAGGGTTCTACACATTATTTCCCTCCATGGAGCATGTTGTGAACTAATACCACAAACTCAGTCTAGAAAACATTCGCTCCTCAAGTTTTTGTTTAATTTCCCTAAAAGTATTCTTCCTTTTAGTATTGCTTCACAAACAAGGACATAAATCTGCATTCAGCTACAAGCTAAAAAAAAACAAACAACAAAAAACACTATAAATCGTCTGCCCATACTGAGGAAACCAGGCACAATCGTGGTCAGGGAGTGGCATTCAAAACAGGCCCTTGACTCCCCAAGAGGCCACAAGGCAGCTTTAGTGGGTTGAGAGAAATAGTAGTACCATCGAATAAAGCAGTGACATTTAGCTGAAAAGAGCCCCTGCTGCCTCTGTTGATGCTATTCTAATAAAGCTTAAAAGATGGAGGAAGCTGGAAGTAAATATCCTCCTGTCCATTCAGTAGCTCTGCCTTCATTTCTACCCTTGGACACCCGTGTTTGCTCTACTGTGGAGTACTCATGGCCCTATATTTTATTTGGTGTTCTTTTACACATACAATCTTTTTCTTCGTGGTATTTTGGATGCTCTGGAAAGCATCAAATTCTTTCATAGCTTTGCAGCCTGAAGATTAATTCATCATCATTAGATCATGGATAGAGCACAGCCTGCTGTTTGTTTAACGACTTATATCTGAAAATCATGACAACTACATTATAGCGTTTCACTGTTTGAATCTTGTATAACCATGTTTTGTTTTGTTTTTTTTTCCGAATGAAAAACAGACAGTAATTGGCAGTGTTGACCCCATTTATGAATGACATTCTGCTTGCTTTTGGATTATGTGCTTTAGGTTTTAATAAAACTGGTTCAGTAATTCCCCAAAGTGCTATTAAATTGTGACAGGACTGTTTTAAGTAAATATCGGTGACAGTGTTTGCTTATCCCTAATTTGATGGTGTTGGTCTTCTGCTTTTCTTTTGTTAACCTGTCTCGATTATTAAACCTTGTTAGTAAGTATTTGGGCATAATCACTGAAATCAGTTCACCTGTTATTAAACAAATTATCTAAGCTGATAGAGATGTGGGATTTCTCTCACTACTTCTGCATCCCTTTCTTCTTACATTGTTTAATTTAACCCCTCAGTGTTCAGCCCCGATCTAATGAGTGTCAGCTCCATTGTGTCAGCTCATCATCAGTCACTGTACTTGGCCGGCAGCTCAGTGGTAGAGTGTGCACATTGCATGAAAATACATCATTTCCAGATTGACATAATTAAAGGTGCTATGTGAAGAACTGAAGGGTGTAATTTATAGCATGACGTCACACACCGTCTCTCCAGTCCTGTGTTTACCAGCCGGTCGGCCCGGCCATTCATGTACGTTCATGTGAATCGCCGCCTCCTCGCTCCTCTCGGAGCCCTCAGTCTCCATCCCTATAAAAGGCTACAGCAAGCGAGCAATGGCAGCTCATATTTTCAAAGCGAAATGGCAGAGAGCAGAACGAAACGTTCACCTGTAGACAACCAGCATCCGATATTATCTAAAAAAATAAAACACTACGGTCATTAGCGAATAAGTTGTCGGATAAAGAAAGGGACATAATTCAGATTAACATTTGCCTTGTACTTCCAAAATGGAGAGCACTGTGAGAGCTGCAGAGGCTACAATTTGACCTGGAGCTAGCTCTTCTCCTGGACAATAAGTAACACCATAAGTTTTCTAAGTTACTTTAACATGTCCCTAAAAATAGTGATATTGTTTTGCTCAGTGTGTTTGCACTTTGCACGGTTCTTCGCAGACGAGGCGGGA
>CM047980.1:8028451-8038827 GCA_026261665.1 Melanotaenia duboulayi | reverse complement strand
ATAAATAAATAAAAAATAAATAAATAGAAATACTGTGTTTTTGTATTGATATTAATCCAGCAAGCAGAAGTTGGATTAATATATATGTACTGAGGGGCTTGGATGAAATAAACTGCCTTCCACTTCATCAAAGTTTAATTTACGTATTCGGGAATAGTTCTCCAGGCTTGTTGAAGGACGTTCCAAAGCTCTTTTTGGATGTCGGCTGCCTTTTGGTCTTTTCTCTGTGAAGATCCCACACTGCTTAAATAATGTTTAGGCCTGGACTCTAGGGAGGATTCATCACTCCTTTAGACCTGTTGCTACTGATTTTCAGTCCTGTTTTTGTGTCATTTGGCATAGCTCAGCCTTTTCTCCCTGTATCCCTTTCTCAAAAATGGATTCTTGACAGCAACCCTTACATAGAGACAATTTCTGGCTTCAGTGAACTTCTTATGTCCTACGTAAGGTCTTTGCTGATTTTTTTTCCTATTTCTTAAATGCATCACTTACAGAGACAATTAATCTGTTGTAGATAGTTTTTCAATTCCAAATATTCTTGTCCATTTTCCTAATTAGTTTCAAGGACACACCGTACTGGAGATACACCACGTTTTAAGCTGATATCTCTTTGGGAATCACCTTTTTTTCTGTCTCTTAGACTGGGCTGTCTTTGGTGTTTTTCATAGATGCAACTAAATAAATGGGAACAAATTATATGTCTGTGTGACAGACTGCTAACAAAATACCTAAAAATTCTATTTAAAATAAAATTGCACTTTGCTAAGTTGTCTTTTACGTCTAGACACAACATTGCCTTATCCCCTGAGTAAGGATCCTTTTCAATCTTTAATAATTCATAGGTCAGTGTTAAATGACTTCACAAAGAGAGAAAGACCTTCAGAAAGCCTGAAGAAATAATGCAACCCAAGATCCTTTTTAAACATCACTAAAAAGACTGGCTGCTAGGAGGCAAAATAGGAACTAATGAGGGGTAACTTAAAACTTTTCCATATTACTGTGGGACAAGAGGTCAAAACAGCTCGTGCTTTTTATCCAGTTTGTGTTCAAAGGCCTTGTCAACACGATGATAGCATTTTATTCAGAGAACTTTTGAGTTTCTAAGTAGTTTAACCCCCAACTTTGATCTCCACTACTGAACTTTGGCAGACTTTCACACAAGGACACACCCTAACGAAGGCTTATTTGTCATTCAGCTTGCATCCTGTCTCTTTTCTGAGCTCTGTCAGTCAGTAAATATCAGTCTGATGTTGACTCTTGTCTTACGTTTTCCTCTGTCCCTTTCTCTTTTTCTATGCCTTGCATTTTCTCTGATAATGTCCTCTTCTGTTTAATTAATAAATCAGTCACAGGGCACTTTCCAAATGGCGTGTGTTGATATCCAGTTGATAGCATGTACACGGTGCTGTTAAGTGAAATGTTGCTGTAAAGTGACAGGAAGGGAAATGTATCATATGCGTTATATACATGAACGTACATAATAAAAGTCATTGTACTATCGAAATTATTCAGAAGCACAAAGTTTTAAAGTCATAACATTATGTTATGCTACTTTAATACATGATGCATGAATTAAAATCTGTAGTACTATGTAAACCAAAAAATGTATGGTACAAATAAAAAACACAAAGGTTGCTGTAAACATCTAATATCCAGATTATCATTTTAAAGAATGAAATAAATGTATTAAAAATGGTTAAGATTTAGGTGGATCACTCTGAATTACTACACGGAGGCAACAGACAGCCGTAAAAATAGATATGAAAAAATATCATAAAGTGATGGTCTATCCGGGAATGGGAAAATCAGACATTGACCCAAAATCTAAGATGAGAATAATTTTAAAGGTAGTTTAGATAAGATGCACAATCACATTAAACATGAAACAGGCTCTACTTTTTCACAGTAGAGTCTATTAATTTAGCCCCTGAGAGCACATTTACAACATTGGAGTCAGATGAGAAGTACCTTACGTCCTCTCAATAAAGACAAAAAAAAAATAATAAAAATACGTCAGCATGTTCCTTTTTTGAAGTAGACGAGGTGGAGGTTTTTGGGGGATATTTTTCAGAAAACAGTGTGCCACAAGGCATTTCTTAGCAGGACCAGTCATTCAGTAGTTTCCTCAGTATTTATCATGGTCAGGTAGGTGGATGGTGGTAAATGATGTTTGCTGTACTGAATTATTTTGCATTAGTACATTAAATATTTATTAGATTCAATATGTTTTCTCACCATATTTCATAAATCTGTACAGTTAGTGATTTAAAAAAATATATGTAAGTACTATAAGTTTAATTTAGGCTGTAAGAGTAATTGTAAACATTTGTTATGTCATGTAATCTAAGCACTCTAATGAAAAAAAAACAGACAAAGGGTAGTTCNAAAAAAAAAAAAAACAGACAAAGGGTAGTTTAGATACCATCATTTTTTCAGAGTGAAAAAAATGCAGCGTTTGATAAACCCTGTAATCTGTGTCTACCGTTTTCCACTCAGAAGTACTTTCATCAAATTAGAGTCCAGCAATAAAATATGCAAATGAGCCTTTGTCATTTGAAGATTAGGCGAGCTGCACTCAATTATGAGAGTGTACAGTTAAATCCCAAACAAGCAGAACACCTCAGACAACAGATGAGAATCGATGTAGCGTTGACATGTCCTTTTGTGTTGTCGCACTCTACTCCCTTAAGAAGAGGACTCATTAATGAACAAGCAGCCAAGACAACGTCAGCTACTGTAATTCATCATGGCACGTGTGACCTCTCTCCTTGGTGCCTCTGGCTGTTCTCCCTGTGCCCTTTTCCATCCTCTATAGACACACTGATTCAGATAGATCACCAATATGTTTCCCACATTTTTACATTTCGTGTCAGCTTGTTGTCTCCCTGCTGTCATTGTACCTTGTTTCATCTAATTCATCGGAACTGAAGAAATTCCCATAAAATATAACTTCTGTCACATGTGATTAAAGCTGGAAGTAGATCAGTCATTGCAATGATGATGCCATTGCATGTCAACCCTCAGAGATTATGCAGGCGCATGTCTCTAACAAAGCTTCCTTGTGGTGTTTATGCTGCCTTATGTCTTCATTTAGACATTCCTCAGCAGAAGTATCACTTTTAATTAGTCCTTAATCCTCTTACTTGTCACGCTTCTCAAGCTCATTCCACTCATTTAAAACTTGAAAAGATTTCTCAAAAGCAGCTTGAATAAAATATCTACGTTGGCAGTTTTAATATGAGCTCCACAAATAGTATGGACAAGTTTTTCCTTACCTGTGTTCTGCTACACTAAACTAATCTGGAAAACTTCACAAAAAAAACTTCAAAAAAGAAAAGAAAAAAGGTCTCATGGGGCGTTGGAGTTCCTGAACCACAACTAATTGCAAGAAAAAGATTTGGAAAATGTCATCCATCACCTTCCTGTTTACATTCTCAAAGTTCATTTTTCATTAAGGGCCCTTGTTGAAACCTCAGTGGTCACACAAAGGAAGGGGAAGAATAGGGCCGCTTCCTCCTGGAAGCAGTGAAAAATTACCAGTTGGCTGCAAACATTCACCCTGTTTCTGGCAAGCACTAACACTCAGGATGAGAGCTAAGTTTTGTGGTAATGTAGCCATGGCAGGAGTTCTTGGGCAGGGGCATGTTGGTGTGTGTTTCAGGGTTTCTTTCTTTTAAATGAAAAACTCAACCTTTGTTGTTCCTACGGTGTTACAAATCATCTATCAGTCTACTTTTTTCTTGTTTTTGTGGCTGAGCATTGTAATGTACTTTTCTGGATTACCTATTTTTCTTCAGCATTCCTGTTTTTTCTCCTCTTCTGTTTCCCAAAATGACTTTCAACAAGACAATAAAGATTTCTTGTGCTGTATGAGTCAGTGGAACCAGAAAAAGTGAGGACGGAGTGACTTTTTATACCTTTAGTCGCTGCTGTCTGTTGAAGATTTGGCTCTTCAGAATGACTGCAGCTGTGCAAATCTGATTTTTATTGGAATGACATTTCTAATTTATTAACGGATCTATCAGTATGCGGTTCATTTGAATCTACCCTGGAGTTCAACATTGTTTTTCATTATTAAAGACAAACACACCCCTATTACTTTATTGCATTTTTTTCTTTAGCTAGGACTGACTGTGCAATGAGGCTAAACATTCCCTGTAGGACTGTTAAAGCTTAAATCTCATCCTCCAGGCATATTAGTTGCACTCTCCATCTTTTTAGCAATGGATCCTTAATTCTTTATCTCAAACCTCGGTATCCTGCAGTTTTAGAAGTTTCCCTGCTGCTACGCACCTGAGTCGAATCAATGGGTAATTAGCAGACCTGTGAACTTGACAACTTCTAAAACCTGCAAGACCACCAGCCCCTGAGGACCATGATTAAGGATCCCTGTTTCAAGCAGTTAGAATTTAGTAATGAGCTCATACACTGTAANATTTTATTTTTCTAACTATGGGGAAATACCAATAACTTTCAACCAATATGGACATAGAATGCAAATTTACATGTGTAAATTAAATAACATAAAAAAATCGTAACATTTCCATTAAAAGGATTTCATTTAACTAAAAATGACTACAATATTTTCAACTGTATCATAATTTTATTTTTAAATATTATTTATTATTTTAAATTAAATACCTAAATTCAAGTTTAATACTGTTAATACGCTTAAGTGAATTTATTATTACTCTAATGGTAAAATGGAATTGTTATTATACTGTATAAGCTCCAGCATTTTAAGATTAAGATTGCAAATCTTATGCAAAACAACAAAGTGATATACAATGATTTACATCAATACCACCAACACCACCAGGTGTCACCATAAGATGCCACACAAATGATTTGTTCCACTCCAAAAAGCAGTACCTGTTCACCACAAGACAGAGAGGACGTCACAAGCCTGATTTTACCAGGGTGTGTCAGTCCTCCCGTCCACCAGGAGGCAGCACTTCAGTCTGCCTTTGGAGGCTTTTAGTTACCATCACTTCTGCAACCTAGCCTCCTCCTCAGCAACCACATGCTTCATGTTGTCATATAATTTTGTGATTGGTGGATGTAGTGCCTTTCCCCCCAACAGGAATGAGGTTTATTTATTTATTTATTTATTTGCTCTAACCCTTGCAAGCACTTGCCCTAGAATTGTCCATATTCTTTCTTCCTGCACCAAACACACACCAAAAGTAATGGTAATACTTGAAAATGAGTGCTGTACATTTTTTTCATAACCTTTTATTTGACTTCATGTAATTAAATCAGCATTTAAAGGGTTAAAATAATTTGAATAATTACTTTTTTCAGTAGTCTTGATTAGGACGGACGTTGACGAAACAAAGTAGAAAAATAGTATCAAAAATATCTGAACTGTTTTTACAGCAATGTTTGAGAGAGGACTTTTTAGTCTACAAATAAGGTGAAAGCAGGTTTAGGGATTGGAGTTTGTGGAAAATGGGATTAGTGGGTGGATGGGGGTGGGGAGCTTTGTGTGCTTTATGTGTATGAGTGTGTGAGAGATAATGATGATTATGTGTGCATTTTTAATTAATTTAGGTTATATACTTGGGTATGTGAAAGATTATTTTTCATTTTATGTTGAAATTATTTTAATTTGATTTTTAATTGTTGCTGTTATTATGTAAAGCACTTTATGCTACGCTTGGTATGAAAAGTGCTATATAAAAAATTAATTTGAATAGTAAATTGACCCACAAGGGTAAAAAATCAGAAATAAAACAAAAGATCCCATTGTACATTGTACATTTATCAAGCCTCATTCTCTTTTTGGCATGAAAACGTAGCACATTCTTCTGAATAAGAACCCTCATCCTCCAGTACAGTGAGTTTAGTGAGTTGTCAGCGGCTGCGAGCGAACAGGCCATCCCAATCCTCTTTCATCTGGACAAACCTGCTTGGCTGAATATTGTGTGTATTTTTCTGAGAGCACAGGGGACACGATTATTTAGCTGTCACAGCTGTCAGTCAAAGCTTCAGCCGCCACCCCACCTAACCACCACCTCCACACATCTACCCTCTACCTCCCTCAACCAGTTTGTATGCTACTGACAGCCGTTGTCATAGCAACAGAGATAATATGATGATTGTATATGTCAGACCCTCTGCCACGCTACCTGTGGATGTACCAGCTAGTCACGCACGCTTGACATAAATTTAATGGGAATATGGTAAACAGCCATGCAGTTAATTATCTGGATGTTTTGCAGCTTGTTCTTTTATTGGTGAGGTCTTCTAAAGTGTGGGTGCACGTGTGTATGTATGAAAATAAATGATAAATATAATATTTTTCTAATTTCTAGATTGTCTGATGAGACATTCTGCTGCATTTTTTAGCCAGTGATTACAGAAAATATGAAGTTTCTTTCAAAATTTTATGAAATTGATCTTACCACAGCCAAGCTTTGCTCCAAACAGCTTACTTCTCTGCATTGGATCTTTTTCGGTCTCTTTTCACTTCTAATTTCTGGGGTATATAATAGCTTACAGCAGCTTTGTCAAAACTGGTAGCATCTCAGAGAACTACACAAGGCGTCCTTTGTTTTGGTGGCATGACAAGCCAGTCGTGGTCATATTCGTCATTGTGTGCAAAAACTGCTTTATGATGACTAACAGACCCTGCAGAAAACAGCCCAGTCACACAACAAAATGTTTAATTATTGCATTTGTCCACATGTTGAATAAAGTAGCTGTTTAGAAACTGGGAGATGTAAATGTTCTGCATTGCCTGATATGTTTGTAAAGAGCAGTGATCAGGTGATGTGATGCCAACTGAAAACAATGTATTTACCAATATCTAAACATAAACATGAACATTACCAGTCAAATATTTGGACATATTTACTCATTTTATGAAAAGGCNAAACATAAACATGAACATTACCAGTCAAACGTTTGGACATATTTACTCATTAGGTTTAACGGTTGTTGGGTAGTTTGTTCTATGAAACCAAATGCAAATTCTCCTTGTTTAATTTTAACCCTCAGATGTAAAGCAAACTTAACCCAGACTATCTTAGAAGTCCAGGTGGCTCATAAAGTGTTGGCAGATCTTATTTTGGATCAGAGCCATTCTGAGGTTTGTACACCAGCAGCAACATTTTATGAAAAGTTTATTCATATAACATACTTAATGTACAAGACAATTCAAAGTCCTTCACGTAAGACATTAAAAGCATTACAAAAATGCTTTGTTGTACAGGAAACCAGTGTAAAGGTCTGAGAACCGAGTGATATGTTATCTTTTATTGCTCTTTATGAGAGCACAATCAGTAGTATTCTGGATTAGTTGCAGTTGTCTTAGTGATTTTTTAGAGAAACCCTTTAAACACCATTACAGTAATCAAGTTTACTGAAAACAAATACATGAAGCGGTTTTTCTATATCATGTTGATCCATCAGTCCCCTTATTCTAGAAATGCTCTTAAGTTGGTAAAAGGCTGATTATGTTCCTGCTTTAATAAGGCTGTTAGAATTTAGCTCAGTCCAAATGACACCAAGATTCCTGGATTAAGTTGTTGATTTTAACCTTGATGACTGAGGCTGGGCACTGACTTTTGGATGTGACTTACACATCCAGACACAATAATTTCAAATATATCTTTATTTAACTGCAGAAAATGCTGCACATCCAGGCATTAATTTGACCGAGGCATGCAATTATGGGACCAGAGTCTTCTGTTGAGACGGTAATATAGAGTTGAGTTTCATCAGCATAATATTTTGTTTGTCTCCATGATGCAAGCTTGTGTGAGCATGTCGGTGTTGGAAAATAAGGGGGACCTAAATAAAGCTTTGGGGAACTCTGCATACCAGCTTTATTTGACTGGATCTGTAGTTCCCATCAGATACGAAGGAGACCCTGTCTTTTAAGTAGGACTCAAACCAGTTCAGAACCAGACTAGGGATTCCCATCCAAATGCAAAGAATTATTGAACACTCTATATCTGTTGGACAATTTCATTTAACATAAAGAAGGTGAAAATTCCAGTTTGCACAGAATAATATTGTATATAACAGTTTTGGACTATATAAAATATGTTACTTTTACAATTTATGAGCATCCATTACAGTTTCATATAACTTAAAATATAAGGATAGCAGATTAATGTAACATTTATTAGACCATACAAAGAGTATCATTGTACCATTTTTAAGACATTATTTGTGTACTACGTTTGCGTTTACTACATTTGTGCCTCTGAGCTTGTATGTAGAGCAATATAGCTCTTAGACATTATGGGCTGAGGCTCCTTTGCATAAAAAAAAGTCAAAGGGGTTTTAGAGTCTCTACTAAAAACAAACAAACAATAAAAACAACAACAAAAAAACAAACAAACAATTGAACAATGTTTGATTGTTTAATTTTGTAATACAAATATTCCTTTTTAGTATTTTATACTAAAATTAAATGGAAGAGAAAACTACGGTGGTTTTACAACCACATTTTTTTAAATAAGGTACAGCATAATGACTTTCAGTGTGCTGTCCCACATGGTAGAACAGCACATTAAAGGGTTAGGTGGACTTATGATATGCCCTTTCACATTAACCCTGCGTGCTAAAAAACTGTGCTAAAGGGTAGCACAGTATGAAGCCAACAAATCCTGACAAAGACGCAAAGTGAGACTTGCTGGGAATGAGATCAGGCTAATGCCAACATGTCACTCTGAGCATAGATTTGTAGGATTCCTCTTTCTGAGATTTTTATGTTTACTGTTCAGTGCAAGGACTTCATATTCCTCTACAGGAGGAATATACCTTGTCAGGAGATTTTCATAGGGTTTCACCTTAAGGAAAAACTAATATTCTGGACAATTTTAGCCACAAAGTCACTAATAATAGCAGCTGTCATATAGATATTGAATGCAGTGTGCAAACGTAGCTCTGAATGTTATGTATCCCATTAAAAATGTCACTCTGCCCAGATGAGTTCACATTCACAATCTAAAAAAAAAACAAAAAGAAAAAAATATTTGGTTCGCAAGTTAATCCATATGTCTTTTTAGAGGCTTTTCAGCTCCCACCAGTACGAGACTGCAGGGGAAGAACTGGTATTTGTGCGTGTGCCTCTGAGCCTCTGAGCTTGTCTGTATATTTGAGTGAAATGTAGGTCAGTCTTGCTGTTGTAGCCGGCTCACGAACCCAACAGTCAGACTGTAAAGACGTGAACTGGCATGAGTGCTCCTAGATCTGGGTGAGTGGTTTTGTATGTACCCCACTATTCTATGATCTTTTTTTTTCTCCCATTATATTTACAACCTAAAAATAACTGAAACCAGTCATCAAGACTTGTAGATCACCGTAGGAAGAACCAGTATGGGGGTGGTGTAAATAGCGCAGTGGGTCAGCCTTCTTTGCCCCTCAAACTCTGAGAGAGGCTTGTATCTGATGAAATCTAGCCTTAGTCCTCCATTAATTTAGAGAGGATTAAGATCATTAAAGCCTGGCCGTCTATACTCATGGCCTCTCTCGATGACTGTCTGGTCTCCAGTGAGTAAAACTGGAGCCGGAAGACCCTGCAGCACTCTCTTGTTTACGTGATTCGAGACTGCAGATGAGGAAGAAATGATGGAAGAGTAGATGAACAGAGACAGTAGGGTAGAGAGAGGTTGGTGTGATTCAGTTAAATTGAGCAAAGCGAAATGAAGGGAGATTACTTTTCCTCTCAGTTTTTCCTGATTTATCTCTTCTTGTGCGAGCACCAGTACAGACGTACATTTCCAGTAACTGCAGGCTCAGTAAGCTGCTTTGATTCCAAGGAAATTCCTCTAATTTTTGCTTATTTTCCTGAGCTGCCAGTCACTAGTAAGCACAGTCTAATGATACAGAAGCTATGTTGTATGTGGTAAAATGTAAACTAGAAATTCATTGGAAACATTATGGAATGCACAACTTAATCTATAACCTGTGTGAAGAAGTAGCTGGAGAGCTAGATTCTACATACCTCTTCATTTTTTAGTCAGAAGAAACTTGGAAGACATCCTCCCTTGTCCCGCTCTCTAAAACCATCTCATCTATCCTAAAAGACTACAGACCAGTTACCCTAACATTACACATTATGAAAGTCCTTAAGAGACTGGTTGATCTCACTAAGCGAGTGAACCGTTCAGACCCAACAAGTTTTTTTCTCATGATGGGGTTGTTGTTGAAGATGCCAAACTCTACCTGCTTCAGCAACTGTGAGGCCAAACACCCGGATTTATGACTACATAACAATCAGAATGCAGTTTGTGAGACTGAAGGGTTGTGTATCTCAGATGGTGGCCAGCTGCACAGAAGCACAACAAGGGACGTTCTTTGGGTGAAACGTGACAGATTAGTGGTGTAATTGTGGCAGGTCTGGCCTGCCATATCCCGAT
>CM047980.1:7997593-8011085 GCA_026261665.1 Melanotaenia duboulayi | reverse complement strand
CTTTTTTTTTTTTAATCAATTTTTGCCTTCCCCACTACATCCCTCTCTACNACCCCTTTAGCGACTACAGACAAATCTAGAGACTTTTCTGGTATTTNACAGCATCCATTACAACTATATGTACTAATACAGTGAAAATGAGAAGAGATGTGAATATTTGCTGTGCAAGGTANTCCCAATGAGGAGTGGATGCTGCACAGACTCCTCCCCCATCCAAAATCACTCAAACAAGGCTTGGTCTTCACACAGCTCCCAGTTGTATTCAGAGCAGACGACTTTCATCGCTGTTTCATGACCTATGTTCATGACCAGGCTGAAAATGAAACGTACAAAGCTGCTGCTGGCTTACCGTCAGAGTAATGTCTATTAACCAAGAGTGTGGACAAAAATATTTAAAAAGTTAAAAGTGTTGTGAAATGTGAAAGACTCCTAATTAAGAAACAAAATGTACTGAACTGAACTAAAAGATGAAGAAAATATTGACAGAATTATTATTTTATTTTATTTATTTATTTGTTTTGTTGTTCTAAACATTTTTAGGTTGTCTTTTTTTTTTTTAATCAATTTTTGCCTTCCCCACTACATCCCTCTCTACGACAGCATCCATTACAACTATATGTACTAATACAGTGAAAATGAGAAGAGATGTGAATATTTGCTGTGCAAGGTAATTTCAGTGTGCGCCCCTAAATTTTCTGTTTGCGCTCCTAAAAATTTAAGCTAGGGGTCACTGTACTCCTTGTAAAAAAGGTTAGTCTGGAGCCCTGGTTTTAAATGCATCTCAGGACATTTTTGCACAAGACACGATAAGAAAAAAGAGTCTAGATTTTGCACTTGATACAACTTATACCTACCAGAAAGATGAACAGAATTCCTACCTGGATGTAGAAATAAACACAAATTAAAGAATTGATGAGAGAGCCCAAAACAGATCCGGGATTCTGGTTTTAATCTTAATACATGGTGCTTATTTGAGTGCCAACATGTTTCAACTCATTTCAATCTTTGCTTGGCTGCATCTCTTTTACCTTGGTAATCGTAGACAGTGGTTATTTACATATTCACAGCCAATCCATTCAACACTGGCTTACAGTAAACATGTGTCCAAGCACATGGCCATATGGAAGAGATAGCAGCTTCCCTGTCACTCATACAGCTGAGTAACTCCAAAAGCACTCTAGATCTGCAGCTATGCAGGGGTGCATTGGCATTTCATGTTGTTGTGGGGAGATTTATGCTTCTGCTGAAGTGTACAAACAGTCACTTGCTGTTATTGATTTGCCCTCTGGTCAGTTCGTTACTTCAGCTAAATTATGTCCTCAGGGAGCTGCTTAGTAGATCTCCTTTTTAAAGGAATATGATAATTCACAAAGCGCTGCAATTCTCAGGATAATTTTTTTAAAGGTTGTAAACAGGCAAGTGTTAATTATTGGCATTGATTTTTTTGCACTTCAAAAATTATGTTCAGCAAATTGCAGTTCAATTCTGCTTAAACATGCTTTTTTTTATATACACGTCATGCTTGAGAAAATGTTAAAGACTTGACAAATTCTAAGCTGAAACGAAAAAAGAGCCATTAATGCCTTTCAGAAAAATCGAAGCGGAAGACCTTTACACCAAAACAGACAAGAAAAGTCCACAGCTAAATCCATCCTGTGGCGGCCATCAATATCCTAGCAACCGTCTCTCAGGGGCAAAATAATCATCCCCATCTAGCCAATTAACAAGTGAGTAGTCGGAGGAGCTGAGACGGATTCAGGCACCGCGTTCTGGATGGAAAGGCATGAGATCACAGCTTCAGCACCTCCACTTGACACCCCGAGATATTTCAGTGCCACCCAGGTGGCATGGTTTTTTTTTTTCACCCCCCAATGTTTATTTCAAGGTCTTGATTTGATAAGGTGTAGCGCTACTTGTCAGTCAGTGATCTCTGGCGGCTTCAGATCTAATCATAAACAGGAAGCCTCGCTAGAGAGGTTAACCACCTCATATGCCTGCGATGTGTTGAGCTTGAGTTTTCTTAAGTGAAGTAAATTGAATTGACTGGTGGAGGGCCTCCTGCTGATCACTTATGCTCACAGTGAAATTGTTGGATCTGCCTTCATCTGGCAGATTCTTTCAGGTATGCGTTGGATCAAGTCCATCGCCTCTCGGTGACGGCCTTCATCCGCCTCCACAGTTTGACAGTTTTTCACCACCTCTGTAAAAGGCAGACAGTATTGTCAGTGCTCTATAGCTTGTGCTTCTTTTATCTTTTCAGGATGCCATGATGGCTGTATCGCTCCTATTTCTTAGTACACAAGCTGCATGCAGGAGCACCTATGAATTATTCAAAGGTTTTATTCTTATAGTTGCAGACTTGACATTGAGCTAGTTGCGTGTCATTTATTTATCTCTGGGATCCCCCGTAGAGAACGCATATAAGACACTGTACAGGGACATTATCATATACTGAACAATAGTTTAATAGAACTGTACTATATTAAACAAGGCTTGCATGCAAAGATGTGAGCATGCTGCATAATAAAGATGATACTGAATAATAGCTGTGCTAGAAACCTACACTTTTCTCTCAATCAAGGCAAACAGAGTGATTCTGACAAGCATGCCCAAATCTCTCTGGTATTATGTGCTTGCACCTCCACATGCGTAGGCATTGGCACAAATTAGCACAAGCAAGAAGCTGCGGTCCTATGAGAGAGGCAGCTGTCAGTCTACAGATCTATTCCTGGCTCTGGGAGTCTTCCTGCATCTAGAGGAGTGAGGGTGCCTGACAGATTTTATAGTAATCAATCATTCGTCCCCATGGCTGTTTCGCAATTTGATGTGAGCAACGGCAAAGAAGAAGAAAAGAAATTCATTATTCAGTGAAATCAAAGGTGAAAGCTGTGTTTCCCCACTTCAAAAGATTAAGACAAATAAACCTTCAGTACATGACAAAGTATAAGTAGTCACATGGACACCATGTATCCCTCCTGCCCTTTCACTTTGTGTCCCTCCTGCCAACATGTTGTGCAATTATAGCTCAACATCCTAACAAGTCCTCCCAGAGGAGCACCAGTCAGTGACGCTGTCAATTTGGTTGCTGAGATGGTTGGAAATGTCTCATTACACTGCTGAGCACAAGCAGCAGATACTCACCGAAGCTGAGTTACTCTGCATGAAGCGTCCCGCCCAGAAAAGAGTCATTATAAAGGATGTACCCGAGGGATCAGCCGCTACCTCTACCTGACCTTAGTCTACAGAATGAATAAATTACACTGACTGTTTTTTTGCAGAGAGCTCAGGTGAGGACTGTTGTTAGAGGTTCAACCCCGTCACCCCCCTTCTGCACGCAAAGGCATCTGTCCACTGCCTCGGTTTGTATGTCTTTAAAAATGAAGGAAGGGAAGGACTCTAAAGCTGCATATTTATCCGTCTTTTTAATCTTTGCAATGCAGAATTCCAAATGCAGCATCTGTTTAACCTGTTTCGGTGATGCGAGGGGTTCAAACCAAGTTTTAGTTTGGCTGGAAGATAAATGTAAAGTTAATAAAAGATGATTCAAATTTAAAGTAAAATTTTTCTTTATTTTGCTGGCATGATTATGAAATTCAAAGGTTCCCCCTGATTTCACCTTCTCATTCTCTGTTTTCATCATACACTTCAGCGGGACATGAAATAAAGTCAAGCATGAAAAGAGCTAACAGAAGGCGGTGGGTCGTTGTGGTTGTACTATCACAGTCTGTCTGCTTTGGCCTGCTGTGAACATGCGTGTGTGCATGCATGCGTTTGTGTTGACTGTCAAAATGTGTGCATGTGTGCATATGAGTGCATGTTTTGACTCAAGCTTGGCTCTAATATCTGTGTTCTCGTTCCAACACCTCCCACCTTCCTACTGCTGCTGCACTGGGGTCCAAGATGGATCCGCTGTAGGCTCTAAAAAGTGAGCTTGCACCTCAATAAGTTTTGCAGCAACTGGGCTTAGAAGGAATATTTTTCTAAAAGCCACAAGGTTTGGATGATTTATAAAACATAAAATCGTGATTTTACTTGGAATAACAAGTTGACAGATAACAATTTTGTTTAAATGTTGCATCACTGGGGCTTTGAATAAAAGGACGTGGCTGAATTCATTACTTAATTATAAGAAATTACTACATTTTAAGGCCTGTCTATCAAGAATAATGCCATAAAGCTTTGTAGGATGTGAGTTAATTCATCCTGTTTTGCCACCTTCCCACTTTTACGCCCACACTGAAAACAATAGACCAAAAAGATAAAAAAACATCCACATCTAACTAGTCACATTCCTTCTATACTGTGCAAAAGTCCGATTTTCTTGTAATTTTTTAAGATGGCCTATCGCAACTGTTCTCCAGGCTTTGTGAAGGTCTTTGACCATTGGCTGCTTTTTTAGTCCAGTTCTTGTACCAGACCATTTATAAAGCCTCTCAACACAGATGAGTTATCAAACATAATAAAGGAAATTAACTCAAGGGATGAACCAGTGTTGTGTCAACACATAACAGACAACTTAGCAAAAACATTTTAAATAGCGTCTTTAGGTGTTCTGTTAGCGGCCTGTCACAATGACAGATGATTTGTTCCCATTTTATTAGTCAAATTTAAAATCTAGTTCCCAGCAAGCTGTTAGCCAAACACTAATGTCTTGGAATGGTGTGTAGTGTGTCCTCATAAATTTTGAGCAAAATGGCCAAGTTTCAGGCCAGAAAAATGTTAGAAATACAAAATTATCTTCAGCAGTTGAATTGTATCTGAAAGTGATGTCTTTACAAAATCCAACAAAGACCTGGTCTAGATGCACCTGGACCCCTCAGAAAATAACATTTTTGCATCAGCAGAGCGCTAGTAGCTGAAAACCTGGTGTGGAGTCTGTCTTTCAAACATCTGAGAAGATTAGAATAATAGGTTTTAAAAACTATGTACAGCAGACTAACAGGATCTGAAAGAGGTGGACTTGTGAAATAGGAACAAATTCAGCAAAGACCTAGAACATAGAACCTGAGAGATGCGTGGACCTAAACATCTACTGTTGGCCAAAGCCTCATCAAAAATGGTTTCCATGGAAAGATGGCTGTCAAAAAACTGTTCTTTAGGAAGGGAAACAGGGAGAAAAGGATGAGGTTTGCTACATGACTAAAGAACTGGACTGAAAATCATTTCAACAAGTGTGATGGAGGGATGAGTCCTCCCAAGTGCATGGATCTCAACATTATTGAATCAGTGTGGGATCAGCTTTACAGAGACCAGAACAAAAAGCAAAAACATCCAAAGAAGAGCTTTTGGAAAGTCATTCAAGAAGCCTAGAGAGCTATTCCTGAAAACTACTTAAAGAATCACAAGAAAGTCCGACTGTGGCGAAGAAGAAAGCTCCTGATATTTGTCCATGTCTTAATAAACACCTGCTCAGCAGTGTACTTCATAAAGAAATGAGAGGTGAAGACTTTTGTATAGTACTTCATATTTTCTGAAGATTCTTCAGTGACTTTAATTAACTACTACTTCATACTTCTTCAACTACTTTATATCATGACCAGACAACTAGTCAGATCCCTCTACTTGCCAGAAATAAGAAATTTGTTTGAAATATGTTACGGACATCTAAATCAGCTTCAGAGAACACAGCAGGTTTTGGTTTGGTTGGTTATGCAAAAAGTTTAATTGATTACAATGAATAGTGTGATCATAGATGCAGTCGCTCTTGATGAACATAACATGATTTTTGTGAAACTGTATACTTAAATACCCACATGAAGCTGGATGATCAAAGAGACTTCTGCCTTATAGATTGTGTCATGTTGTCAATGTGTCAGGAGCCAAGCTTTTCTCCTGAAGCCATAACAGGAAACCTCACATTACACAGGCAAATCTTCACTCGGACAGCAGCACTGACTCCTGGGCTACATATTAAGATTCTTATCCATCATTTGATACCATCAAGAAAGTGACTGATGGTACTGAAATTCATTTTACAGCATACCAACAATCCCAAACCTGCAGCCTAAGCCATAAGGACCCGTTAGTGACAGGAGCAGCAGCAGAGTAGTCCAACAATATTCCTGGAATATATGAAATTCCCCACATCGTCCTATTATTCACGCATTATTGTTCCTAAATTAATGAACTGATCACAAAGTATCAGCAATGATAAATCTGGTCAAGTTTTAAAATCCGAAAGAAAGCAGCATAAGTGTTTCTTTTAAGATCTCTTTTTTATTACTTAAATCCATTTTATCGAAGGACAAATAAAGCAGTGCTGTAATTCCCTACACTATTCACACAATGCTCCGTTTTCTCCAGACAATCAAATGAAATGGGATTGACTTGAGTGAATATGTTGAGAAGAGGCAGAGTTTGAGCAATTATTTTCTTTACTGAACTTGTTTAAAGTAACACATTTACTACCTGGCTGTCCTTGCTTTAATTAGCCAGCATGAAAAAAACCCCAGTAAGAACGATGTTATGTTGCAAAACATCACATTTTTTGTTGTTTTCCATGGAAACAGCTGTAGTTTTACCAGCACCACACTGCAGCTCATTGGTGGAACTTAATTCTCTTTTGCAGTTTAGTTGTTTTTTTCTGAAGTCCTGAAAAATCCTCGAGTTATTGTGAAGAGTGGTCAAGAAAAAAACGTTTGTAAAGCGATATAAAGGTGATTTTTTTAACTTCTGTTGCACAATAATCACCATTGTTGGGATCAGTCCAAGTGTTTCACATCACTGATGTGTTTCCCAAAATCATAAAAATACTCCTTAGATTTAATGCTTTGAGTGTTTTATGTAGAGCACTTTGAAATGTGCTAAACGAATAAACTCACCTTACCCAGAAGTAACCCTAGCTTGTGGCACTACAGGACTAAATTAAATCCAGTATAGCCGCACAAACAATTAGCTTTATGCTTCGTGGTTAAAGTCAGGCTGTCGGAGGCTTAAATTAGACTTAATCTAGGAAAAAGCAGAAAGGCTGATTCATCAGAATATTTTTCCATTGTCGACTTCCTTGAAAGATATTAAGTGGTTTTTAACATTGGTGAGAGGGGGAAAGAAATTTGTCAACAGCAGTCTTTTCATCATATCCAACTACAAAGAACTATTGATTAACTATTTTAGTAGATTCTGGTTAGCCAAGGAGGCTGGTTTGCTGTGCAGGCAGTTTAGAAGCTGGGATTTCATGATGCAGGGCACTTTAATACTCTTTTGTTTTTGCCATAATGTTTTAAATCCTCTGTCCTGACCAGCTGGTTTGTCTTTAGTTTTTATTTAGGCAATAACAAAATAAATAAATAAAGGCATTTCTAGAGTATTGCATCAAGTGCAGGAATCTGCAGTGCACATTCATGACATTTCAATCAGTGGGTCTTATTTGTGTCCAAAAACAGGCAGAAATGTAGGTTTATAAAAATATCTGTCATATCCCTGCATATGCCCTACAGTCAGTTTTGATTCTCTGTTTCTGGGTTATTCATTTGTTGATTGAAATGTCGTTTTTTTTTTTTTTTTCTTACTCATAGAGCTGATTGCTGTGGGATTATGAGATGATTGTTATTGTATTGTTGTGTAATTCCAGGGTTTGTTGAAGCAGAAAAACGAAAACGCTCCAGTCCTAATTCAAAGCTTGATATGAGCTGTTTGTCTGGGAATTCTTTAACCTCATTGTTGCTGAGCGCAACACTGACATATTGAAATTGCAGGCAGACTTTCTTAAAAGCAGCTTGTGTAAGCTTTTGCACTAACAATATCAGTCTTGATTGAAGAGAAATAATTACCATAGGTGTTACGTGCCAGTGTTTATCCCATGTGAGCTCATTGTATTGCCATTTTTTATTATTTTCTTACCGTTCCAGTAAGCTGGAACTGTTTTTATCTGCTATTAGCTGGAATCCAAGACTGGTAACATCTAAAGCAGCCCAATTTTAAGTTAAAAGCTAATAACAACTGCCTTTATGTGCACGTCTAATTTCAAACTGATGAATAGTTGAAGAGGATCCTTCGTTGAGGATTTTTAAAGTAGCTGACGCTTAGGTGATGTTACAAAGATTCTCATTGTTGTGATTTAGTGCACTTCCCCACAGCTAATTTTAAAGTTCTCATTTTAAGAGGCTGGGCTGCAGAATTTCCCCACTCTAGTATTGCTTTCCTATTGGATTGTGATGTAAAGAGTGATGCATTGTGGGAGGTGGTAATCTAATCCTTGCTGCTGGCATTCCTGAGGGCGGGAGATCTCGCCATGTGATTGGATAATTTATCTTAATAACGTGACAGCTACATCAGCCCCCCCGAAACGGTGGCACCTGCACAGAAGAACACACGGAGATACAAGACGAAATGCATGCAGAGGGGAAAACACACCTGTTACCATTGGTTTTTAACAAGTTCAACACGCACTGCGAGCACTCATGCATACAGCTTTGCTCCATGATGCTTGCAACCCCCCATCCCCAACCCACCCTTGAGCAAATTCATTCACAGGTTGTCACTTCTGTTGCATCACACATTAAGAAAATCCACACAGCATCAGCTTAATCCACAAAAATACAGAAAGATTATCCAACTACCTCTTTCTCTTTGCTGGATATTTCTGGGGATTTGTAATAGCAGATGAGAAAACTATAGATTTCTGTTACAGGAGACTTAACTACTGAGGTTTGGCACAATGACATCTATACCTACATAATTCAGTAATCCTTGTGTATGTATGAAATAAAACAAAAAGTACTTCATTAATTTCAGAGGGNATATGTATATATAGTGGTGTCTACCTGTTAATGTTAAATGCGTCTTTTAAGAGAATTTTTCTTTAGTGGAGCCTATGAGACCATGACCATATTATTATAGATTTAAAGCAACACTACATGTTTCCTACCTTTTTTTTATGTTTTTTTTTTTTATTATTAATTTTGATGGCACATTAAAATTCATTATCCACATTTCTGCAGAATCCCAAGATTTGAGAAACCTTATGTTTTTTCCACTCTGGAGCATCACGTTACAGTTAAATGCAGCTGAAACGAGCTTAATGGCACATCATCAAACACCAGCAACTGGATATCAAAACACTTTGATTTGGACACTCACCATGGCTGGTTCAGCAAAAAAAATAAAAATAAAAATGCAGGAGGACATTATCAATCACGTTTTTAGCTGTCAGACTTTTGGTCCACAGGAAGTGAGGAAAAGAAAGAGAGAAAGTGACAGAGCAAGAGAGCCACCAAGACTCATCATCAGACTGGCTTTTCTTCGATGGAGAGAGCTGAATTAGACTTCGGAAGTAGGTGTCAAAGTAAGAAAGTCTCACTAATGTGGCTTTTATTAAACATAAATATGTAACAGTCACGTGAGCCACATTTATTTTCACATATCAACCACCATTTTCCATAGTTTTTGAAATGTAATGGAAGTAACATAAGGGGGGATTTAAGAACATGGAATGAAAAATTCTGATGCTGTAGAGTTCCATGTCAGTGCCAACTAAAGGCATGAACACTGAGTATTTGCAGTGCTGCTTGTGTACCGATGTTTGTAACAAGATTTAAAGAAAACTGAACCAACTACCAAGCATTCATAGCCGTATCATTTATGTTTCTGCAGAAAGGAGTACAGACAGAAAGCAGGAGGTTTTTGGTGATAAATCCTGAGCATTTAAATTCTACTTTGCACAGAATGTTTTTGCAGACGTTGGATAAGGAAAAAGGAATGGTTTCAGAAACTTGCTGTTTATTTGGAGGTAAATCAGGTTTGCTGCCCTTCAGTGCACTGAGCAGTAATCTTGACTTTTCAGACCGAATGTGACAACAGTGGCTGCAACAACATCCTGTATAAGAAAATAACAATGAAGCAGGCAAACCTATTCTAGTATACCAGAAAAACAGAACTATGAACCAGACGTAACCTTAAGTCAACTTTATGCGTGTGCCCACCCATGTGTGTTCTCATTTTTGTCTTTGTTTTTACATTGCAGAAGGTCATGTCTATAATTTAAGTTTTTGCTGTTTGAAAATAGACTTTGGTGGAGGACATCTGGTTGGAAATCTTTACTGACATTTAAAAGGCAGGAAGTTCTTGCCGGGCATTATCTTCGCTGGGTCTGCTGGTTTCCCTCCTGCACCTTGCCACGGGGTTGTTTCTAGTGTCATTGCTATCTTTGAAAATCATCTGTTGCCAGAGGACACACAGTATGCAACTCTTTTTCTGCTCCTCACTCTTCGCCAGAGCTGATACCAGAGCTTGCAAGTGCGGTAATGAAGACATATTCTGTAGTGCTCTGACCTTTTCATTGTTATGTGTGACTTCACAAAAATGCAGGACACATGAGACAGGTGTGGCAAAGAAAACATAAGCTTAAATGAAAGCTTGTGTGCACAAACAACAAGTCAACAATTGCAACAAAAATCCATATGATGGAAGCAATAATGATCAAAAACTGCAACTCAAAGTCCACAGTAGAAGGAGATAAGGACAAGTAAACTGAAGATGTACAAGTAAAAACTAACAGAAATAAGTAATATTATCAAAGAAATCATCTGGCCCTTACCAGGTCTGAAAAGTTGGGTAAGTACAACCCCACATAAACCATGATGGGTGACAGTGGTCACAGTACCATTATTTATTTAACAAAAACAGAATATTTTTTGTTTAAAGCATTCTGATGTGTGCACACAAGTATCAGGAAAGATTTTAGAGAAGCAACTGTTGCCGCTCATTAGATTGTGAGTTGTTACAAGGCCATTTCAAAACCTTTTTTGAGTCCATCATTCTGCAGCAAAGAATGGTTATTCACAAGTGGAGCAGATTTAAGACAGCTGGCAGTCTTCCCAGCAGGTTCAGCCCAAGGTCAGATCATGNAAAAACTGCAACTCAAAGTCCACAGTAGATCATTGAGTGCTCAAAGAAGCAAAAACCCCCAAGGGCTACATGCAGGCCTCAGTTAGCCTGTGAAAAGTTGGAGTTGATGACATTACAATTAGAAAAAGACTGACCAAATTTGGGTTGTTTGGAAGGATTGCCAGGAGTAAGATTCTTTTCTAAAAAGAACATGGCAGCATGATTTAGTTTATCAGCACACCACAAGACTTCTGGAACAATTTCCTTTGGAGAGATGAAACCAAAAGAGAGATAAACTATTACAGAATGGCCAAAAAATGGAAAGAAGAGGGGCGTTTCAATGGTCCAGTCAATGTCTCAATCTAAAATCCTCTGGTGGAACTTTAAGGATGCATTCACACTGGCATGTTCGGCCCGCTTCCATGGATACTACAGGTCTAATGGAGTAGTGTGGATGCTCTTTTGACCAGACCAAATAAGCAAACTGCGGCGCTTGAAAACCAGTTAGGTTCACTTACAGTGTGAAAGCAAATGGACCATACAGCAAAACAAAGAAAAGATGTCATTTTAATTAGACTCTGCTTATAAAGTGTTTTTCTAATCATATGTTTACTACTTAAAGCAATTTTACACTACATTTCACATTCACCAAATCACACTCACATATTTTTTTGGTTATGCTAAGTGCTCATCTGTCACATGTATTCATACCAATAGACACATGGGGAGGTAATGTGGGGTTCCGTGTCTTGCCCCAGGACATATAGTCTGGGGAGACCAGGAATAGATCCACTGACTTTCCTGCTGGCTAGACAACTGCTCTTCCACCTGAGTCGCCCCCAAAGTCATGTGGCGTAACATGCTGGATAGCTCATACTGGGTTTCTTGTAAAAACTGAATTTTTTTGTACTTTGAAGTAAAAAAAAGAGAAAACCCAATATTGCATAATCCTGGTGTTGCTCCATTGGTGCTGAAGATTTCCATTTTTGGTCCTGGCCAATCAATGAACCAGGTTTTCTTCCTCTGGTATTTTTTCATCTTGGTCAGTGGAGAAAACAGTGGCAACATCGCCCCATAAAGAGCAGTTGCTGTAACTTCATGATGTTGTCCAGGCGGTCCAGTGCAGTGTGACATCAAACCAAACCAAAGGATGAGATTTCTCAGCACTCCCAGAGGATGTCACATATTTTTCCTCCTCGAGATGGCTGTACAAGCTACTGACAAGATGTGATTTGTGTTTTGAGTTGTGTTTCACCAATTTTAAGATCTGGTCAGCCCCCCCTTTTTTCCAATATGTCAAGTTTGAAATTAGAAAGAGGGTGAACTTTATTTTAATGTGACTGTAGATTACCGATATGAAGTACTGTTATTCTTTACATGCTTCAGGACTTTTGTATAAACGCACTGGAGTATTCTTTAGGAGAAGAAAAGAGATAATACAGTCCCGCAATTGCTTCTGCAGTCACACCATTCTAATGGATGTGCAAGCAGATGTATGAATAATAAACACAGGAGGGTAAGTGTGAAAAACTCTATCAGGCAACTGGAGACAATATTTTACTATTCATTCCTACTTTGTGTCTATACTCACGAATGTTTGACTGATAGGTCTGCCTTAACCTTCCTACAATAGAGATGGACTGACACAATTGAACAATTTAAGCTGCAAACCACATTGTCTCTTTCCAGAGTGTCACAGTTACTATGTCTGCAGTTTTGATAGGGACTCTTTAAGTAGCTCCACAGGAACTCACTGACAGTGAACAAGAGCATTGTGTCTGGGTTGACAGATTCCTGCAGAGTTTTTTATAAAGTAATTTTCCAAGCTCTGTAGAAAATATTTCTGCTGGACTGAAGTGAAAACAGAAATCTCAGTGGCAGATGCTCTAAAGATTTATTAGATAACCCTAACAAATATTTAATTTACAGCAACACTGGTTTCTAACACCCATTTTCCAAATCTACTCAGACTTTCCATGGAATGTTAAATAGCTTTATCTGCTAGGTTATATTTATACATACCATAAAGCGTCACTTCCACTCCAACATATGATACAAGGCTGGAAACTTCCCCAGCAGGTATTAGGTGAGAGGTCAAGCTACACCTTGGATCAATGACCGGAATAACAGGAATAACGCAGGTTGACTGACAACCATTTACACACACATGCAAATTAACTTAACATTCATGCATCTGACCTGTGACAATGTACAAATGTTTAAGACTGTAGTGTGTAATAAATACNTGCATCTGACCTGTGACAATGTACAAATGCTTAAGACTGTAGTGTGTAAATACAAAAGTAATGAGTATAAGTAATGTTTTGACTTGTTTAAGCAGGTTTTCCTCAGTTGATGGTGATATAGTGCTGGGCAAGGCAACATGCAGAACATGCAGATTTTATGCATAGGCACATGGGAAAAGAAATGTTTTTAACCTGGATTTAAAAATGTCTACATTTGGTGAAAGTTTAATCTCCACTGGCAGTTTGTTCCATTTGTTTGCAGCATAACAGCTAAATGCTGCTTCTCCATGTTTAGTCTGGACTCTGGTTTGGACTAGTTGACCAGAGTCTTTGGATCTAAGAGCTCTGCTAGGTTTATATTCTCTGAACATATCACAGATGTATTCTGGGCCTAAACCATTTTGGGATTAGTAAACAATCAA
>CM047980.1:7968648-7981353 GCA_026261665.1 Melanotaenia duboulayi | reverse complement strand
TTTCCAGCCTTTTGTTGCCCCAGTTCCAAATTTCTTTTTGTGTGTTGCTGACATCAAATGTAAAATGAGCTCATATTTTCCATGAAATCACAACATGTCTCAGTTTCAACCTATAATATGTTGTTTAATTTCTATTAGGAATAAAATATGTGTTTATGAGATTTCTAAATCATTGAATTCTGTTGTTATTTACATTTTATACAGCATCCTGACCTTTTTGGAATTGAGTAAAAACTATAAACAACCATAAAGTCAAATCTTTTTTCAAGCTATAATTTATTCTGACAAGCTGGAGAAAAGTGCTTTCTGTGAGAGAGACTCCGTCCACGGAGACTTAAAGTTTACTTAATATATACATTAACTCACTTTTACCCCACAGACTGCTTCTTCTTATTACTCCACAGCATATATAGACACATTCTGACAGCAGAGTGTAGGAGTTTTAACAGAGTACAGCTGAGTTTCCACCAAGTCTGGAAATATTTGATAGTTTTCATAACAAAAACTTCATTTTCCACTACTTTCTCATATAGGCTTATATTACACCTACACTGAATGATTTGAAGTCAACACACGTCTACAGACTCTGAGAGGTTGGCAAAGTGGCTGCCAGACAGAAGAAATGATCCTCAGATGAACCCAGACCCTATCGAGAGAAAGGTTCTCTCTTCAAGTCCTCGATAGAAATGTGGTAGATTTGAGAAATAATAAACAAACATGAGCAGAGAGGGAGAAACACAGTGACCCATTCATTGGCCAGACCGACCCTGCAAGGACAAAGAAGCTCTTCATTAAATACACACTTAAGGGCCCAGTGAGAGATCAAACTTTCACCCAGACAGAAAGGATATTACACTCCATATACAGCACAGTTCACGGCATAGATCCCCAGGAGGAGGCATGAGGGGGACACCCTATTGACCTGTTGAGGGCTCTGCGGGGCCCCGAGTAAAACAAAATGTTATTAAGGCTGACATAAATTAAACTGAAGGAATTGTATCTCTTTCAGGGGACATAAATGTTTTAATTGCTGCTAGTGGAGATAAGTTTGGCCCTTTCCTGAGGTGTTAATGAAATGTCTGTGCTTAAAAAGACTCAAGAGATAAAACACAACAGCTTCTTTTTCATCCGTGTCTTTACCCTTCTCTTCACAGCAACCTCAGCTCTCGCTCTCACGAGTCATGCCTCACACACATGTCCACATGACACCAGTAACTCTTGAAACACCTTCCTACAGTATGAAAGAGAAAACAGTAACCTGAGAAACCACACTTCCTAATCACACGTTCACACAGTTACCACATGTGGAAATCATAAAGTGTAAAATTCATCTTAAGAGATGTTTTTTTATAACTCTCTGAAAGATATTTTTACAAGGTGAAGTGCTGCTGTTTTGTCAAACCCTGCATGTTAACATGGGTTCCACCTTCTCCATGCTTCCCATTCACAATAGAAGTGAAAAGCTTCTGTGTTTCAAGAGCAAAGGACTTTTCTTTAATTTGCTAAAATTAAAGTTGAGGTGACTTTATGCAAATTGGGATCATCGTACATGGACTCACCTCCATGGTTCACTAATGATTTTGATTTATCATGCAGGTTTAGTAGCTGCTCTTTCCGTAACCCTGTGTGATTTTTGCTGCTTTCCTTCATGCGTTTGTCCCATCCTGTGTCTCATTTTCACTTATTTTTTTCATTTGTATAATTTTTTTTTAAAGTTAGGTATTTTCAAGTCCTGTTTCCAGACTAGTATTTACATAAAAAGTACAGTAAGCTGTTATTTTTGTTTTTATCCTCCGAATTTGTTTCTTTTAACTGTACTTACAGCAGAGTGCAGCACATTTAAAAATATTTTTCCCAAACCATAAAAATCAGCGACCTGCAGCTGAAATAGTGGATTTCACTAAATTAGGTAAAACATTTAAGCATTTTAGTTGTTAAATGTTCTGATTGATCTTTGCTACCCGTGTTTACGATGACAGTTGTAATAACTTGGTAAGTCTGCGGTTTTTTTCTTAGATTCTGATGTTTGTGGTTTTGATGACTTTGATGTTTTCCTTCATGTTATGTGCATGTGTTTTGTATATGTGTGTGTATTGTTGTAAATGTTGTTTAATCTCCTGGTTATATAAAGCTGTGGTTCCCAAACGTTTTGAGCCACAATCCCCAAGATAACATACGTTGGTGTTTGTGCAATAACGCGTAGTAAAATGAACGCGTTTATTTCACAGATTAACCTCTTTGCATTAACGCGTTAATGGACAGCCTGAATATAATCCCAAATTTATTTAATATATGTAGTTTTTTTTCTTTTGTTTTCAAATGATCTGACGACCCCCTGGAATTGTCTTGGAACTGCCATGGGGGTCATCCGTGAACTCTTGTGACATTTTTCTTGTAAAATAAGACAATTTTACATTTTTCATGAATGACTTGCTTTTGAACCTGGCTTCAAGTGCTCATTTAAAAGAAAATCACACTTTTTATTCATTCTCAGATGCATTATTTTTTTTTTTTTGTTTGTTTTTTTTTCTGTGTTTTGCTCAGTTTTCATTGCTTTATGCACAGTAGTGATACAGGCGTGCCACATTCTCGGACACCTGACTATTAAGTCTCCCCTCTTAAGGTTATCATTGGATTCTCCATCAGCTATAATAATGAACAGACACAGACAAGAATTTTGATTTATTTGTACAGCAGTGATTCTTGCAGCTTCTCGGTCAACAGCTGTGTGACATTTATGAATCATTGTTTTTGCTAGACATGTGATATATTTATCAAATGGAGGTGAAACCCATTTTTTTAGGATGTTGAATGATGCTGTCAGACTGCATGCAATATTAACAAGTTAGCTTTAGGCTACCACAGACTTTGCATTGATTTAGATCTGGAGAAAAAAAGTCGTGTCTAGAGCTGGGTGTAAACATGTCAGCAAATCCCGGGTAATCGCCATAATATCCTATGTGAGGACAAGATGTGACATCAGAGCAGGACTCTCACTCTTCTTGATTCAAACAGGCTAATTTTGTTTTTATTTACTGAAAACCTGTTAAATCCCACTTTCCTGAGCCCACAATGTTGAGCTGTGCCAGGGATTTTTTTTCTTAGAGAAGATGACTTCTGTTTTGGACCGATTAGATATGGGTGTGTATTTTATTTTGGTTCCACACAGCCTGCTGGATTTTGCTGCATATCAGGTTTGCAAGCATTATCTCGACTGCATTTTGCCTAAAAGCTCGATGCTGGCTCTCCAGATTACATTTCTGTTTGTATTTTTAACAACTTAAAATCTAGAAGATTCATACAGACAAAAAGTTGCTTCCACAGTTTTCTGGAGCTGTAGACGCTCATCACCTGATGATCAGACTTTAATCTGTATAATTTAACCTCCTAAGACAAGATATAAGCTCAAATTCCCAGGAGTGTGGTAGAGGTCCGGAGCTTGAGATTAACAGCTACCCACCTCGCCAGGGGAGATGGAAGGGGGGAGGAAAGATATTATATATATTTACTACAATGGAACAGATAACCAAAACTGTGATGTCCTTAAATGAGGACGCAAGGTCTCAGAAGGGCCTTAACACACTGACTGAGTGAACAGCCATTTATAAAGTGCTTTGATGTCTCTGTGAATGCTGCATCATGTTCACTGAAAATGCATCCTGTACATGTATCAGCAGCTGTGATCAGCATTAAAGTCAAGGCAGCTTTATTTCTATAGTACATTTCATGAACAAGACAATTCAAAGTGTTTTACATAAAACAGTAAAAGCACTACAGCAGGGTGCGGAAGAAGCATTAAAGAGTTCATTAATAAGATAAAATGTAAGAAAAAAAAGTTACAGTGGAAGGGCTGGATACTTGTTCTGATAAAGGGTAAATGCAGAAATTCTGCTCAGACATCAGTCCTTGAATCCTCCATGTGCTCTTTAAGTGACAAAGCTACAAACAGCCTCATCAGGAGAAGCCGGATAACCTCACAACTCTACAGATTTCCTGCCCTGTCTTTCCCAGACCGGTCAGTCACAAGCAATTATCTTAGAATAATACTAATAACATAAAATTTGTAACCTTGTTAACATTTGTGAATATGTGTTGTGATGTAATGTACTTCCAATTGTAAGGTTAGTACCCTCCCAAGTTTCCTGTTATTCTCAGTCTGCATAGCCACTTACCTGAAAGGTTAAACTGAGCTGAAATATGAAACTTTCCAATTAATTAAATTTCCCCCTACAGTCAGACTGTGTTAATTAGTGCATTTCAAAATGCTTTGACTTCCAGCTGTGTTAAGCCGGGTGGGTTAGGACCGTTTTTAATCATGTCAACTTAGTTTTTCATGCTGCAGAGGACGGTTAATTTTGGACAGACGTGAGAACCTGCTGCAGAAATCTTACATTTAGGAGAAAGTTATGAGAACGGCTTTCACACCCCACAAAATCACATTCAGCATGAACTTACTGACACATGATGTTTTACACTGCACATCACCAACACACAGGAATCTGGCCCGGTAATTGGCCCAGTTTGAGCTCTTTATCATCATTACTGCTATTTGAGAATTAGTCATTTCCTTAAAAACAATCAAGAGAAACCCTCATGACTCATCCTGCACTCAGGGATGAACTGCAGGATGATTATTTTTTAAATTATTTTATGTCCTTGTTCTGTGGCTATGAATTCAAACATAATCAAAGTGGAGCTGATGTGACATGAAGTCCCCATTAATCCCACTATTTTGCTCTACTTTGTATTTCTTTATGTATTTTTTTAAGAATTTCATATACAGATTGGTAAAAGGTCCTTCCTAGATTCCCTACAAGTGGCCAACCGGAACAGCTTTTTAAGAGAGTATGCTTTCCTTGCTTAAACTTCAGCTAAAAGTACTCTGATAGCTGCTACATGGAATCTTCAAAAAACAAATTCAACAAATTTATTTAACTGTTAATTATGTGGTTGCTCAGTTAACTAATAAAACATTTAAGAATGATGAACATTTGTTTAAGGATCAATGTGATATTCTAAACTTTAGACAGGAATGAGAAAAATAAATTTGCTTCTAGACCAAACTAGACAGAAACATGACTGTAAAAAGTACCTTATTTTCCTGGAACAGTTAAAATGTAACCATATATAAAGCCTTCAGTTAAGAAGGTGGATAACCGCTGGTGATCCTGGAGGAGAGCAGCTACTTCAGACAGCAAAAAATGTTTGGCCCAAATGTGGCCCATCTGCAGTTTTGGTTTGGCCCATTTTCGGCCTTGACTTCGACTTGGCAGCCAGAACGAGTCACATGACCACCAGATGTAGCCTACAGCACACTTGCCATAACCTACGTCCATACTGGCCAATGGCATTTGGACCGCATGTGGCCCAATTGCCATTGCAATGAAATGTGTCTTCTATCTGGGGCAGCTTCTGACCTCTTCTGGTTTTACTGTCATGTGACAAGATGATGTCCTGCAATGCCAGCAAACNTTTTACTGTCAGATGATGTCCTGCAATGCCAGCAAATGTTGGACCTTTCTAACCAGTATTCTAGGTTAGTACTAGACATTAAAGTGACCCTACTGAACTATTGCAGATTTTTACACTTTGACTGCTCAGGTAGTCAGATCTGTTCAGGGCCCGACACCTGCTGATGACGTTGCACTAGGGCAGTACCACTCAGGGTCTCTGTTTAGCAATAGATATTGAACACGTTTTGATATAAACTTCTTTTTACCATGTGAGTAAATGAATTTGAGTATATAGATATTTTATTTATTCATGTTATACTGTTGGACCAAATATCAATATCAATATTTATATCTAAAAGTCTTCCTGTTGATACACATATTAATCAAAAGGCAGTGATCTCCCACCAAAAGTCAAAACTTTTAACAATAAGCCCCACAATATATAATCAAAGAACCTTGTTATAAGTTCGACGAGTGCACATCTTTTTCTCAGTTGAAATTTTATTTACATCAAAACACACAAACACTGGAGCAATAGAGTTGGTAGAAATGTCAAGAGGGTCGCAGTGTCTGCTCCTCTCAACAGGCAGGGATGAACTCCTTATAACATGGCAAACTTGCCCTGCTAATTGTAATACAACTGCTTATCTAATGCAGCAGGAATAAAACAACTTTCACACACTGTTACTTACTTTTACTCGTGCTGCTGTAACGTGATGCTCTTGGACTGAGAAAAACAGTTGTGAAGTTCAATTTCTCCGCCTTGGGTTTCACTGTGCCATCGAAATGAGTTGGAAGCACAGAGTCGGAAAGTTATGCAGTTTTGTTTTAACCCTGTAATGTAAATTTTCTTAGCATGTTTCTTTTCCTTTGGTCAATAATAACAATCAATGTTTTTTGTTTTGTTTGATAACATTCATTATAGTAACTAAAAAAAAGAGTTAAAGCCATATGGAGGAAGATAAAAATTTGTTCTGGCTTTAGTTTATTACTTACTCTCCTGGATCTAAAAATGTTTCACTTGTTTGATTTTTTTTTAGGAAATTTCTCTCCAAAATAACATTAAAAATACAATTTTTCCTGTTTTTTGGGCTTGATTTCAGCATAAAGTTCACCTAGATCACAAAAGCACATGAAAATCCAATTTGATTAGTTCGGTAAATCAACCGATTGCCAACCTCTTCACCACCACAGTTCTGTTTTTGGATTTTTAATTAAATCCCTGCTCTAATTTGTAAGTGAAGATAAAGAGAGTGTGAGCCAAAGACTGGTGCAGTGAAATAAGTTGTATTGATGTTTGCAGTAATCTGCTAGTCGTCAGTTGAACTTGATAAATGGCTCAGATAACTCACAACACTTGTAATTTGACTTTCAGCCACTGCCCTTCCACCACCTGTAATCTCCACTGTCACACTTTATTTTTGTTTACCTCACCATCCCTCTTGTATGCAATAGCATCCACCAAGTGCTTTCTATGCATGAAAAAAATCACTGGTTCTGACCCAAATGCAAGACCAAACCAAGGTGTGACTGATTATTCTTTATTGAACATGTTTTGTTAAGTCAAATATCATCTGCTGTGGATGGATAATATGAGGAATTTTCCTCGTGAACAGCATCTTCATGTTGCTTAAAAAGGAGTTTTCTCCAAAGGTTTCATGCTGCAGACCAAAGCATCTTTGCTTAAATCACATCTGAAAACCAAATGTTTCTTGTTTCATTCTTTCATTGTGATTTGAGGCTGTTCATTTGTTTTTCAGGTCCATGGGGGAGATGCATGGGCAGCGACTGTGGGCCGGGTGGCAGCCAAAGCCGGGCAGTCTGGTGTGCCCATGTGGACGGCTGGACGACGCTTCACACCAACTGTGACCAGAGCCAGCGTCCCTCCAACCAGAGGAACTGTTTCCGTGTGTGTGACTGGCACAAGGACCTTTATGACTGGAAACTCGGTGCCTGGAATGAGTGTGTGCCAGTATCGGCAAGGACCTTTGGTGCCCCACGGCAGTTCACATGCAGTGGAGGCGAAGAGGGCATTCAGACCCGGGAGGTGAGCTGCATACTTAAGTCAGACGGATCTCCAGCAGAGGATGCCATCTGTGAGTACTTTGAGCCTATGCCTCGCCTGGAGCAGGCATGTTTGATCCCTTGCCCTCAGGATTGTGTGGTTTCCGAGTATTCACCGTGGACATCCTGCTCTAAAACGTGTGGAACAGGCCTCAGGAACAGAGTACGCAGCATCCTGGTTCCACCGCTTTTTGGAGGTTCTATTTGTCCCAACCTCACTGAATTCCAGTCTTGTAAACCAGGACCTTGCAAAGGTCCAGAGGGTCTTTACAGTTTAAGGGTTGGATCATGGAGCCCTTGCGCTCTCCCACAGACCCGGACTGCTCGGCAGGTTAAACGCAGGAAAGGTAAAGGCCAAGGGCTAAGGGAGAGAGCAGGAGTCAAAGATCCTGAAACCAGGGAGCTTATCCAGAAGAAACGGACCAGGAACCGCCTTAACCGGCAAGACAGTCCCTTCTGGGACATCCAGGTGGGCTACCAGACTCGAGAGGTGACCTGCATACACAGGAATGGCAGCAAAGTGGGACGCAAGTGAGTGGAAACCTTTTAAAATTGAAATTTTCATATCCATTTTCACACAGTGCAGAGCAGTTAATAATTCTCTTGTCTTAATAAGCTTTTATCACTCTGTCTCGGTTTTTATTGATTCATTTCCCACCATTTAGTCCTCTGCTTTTTTGTTTGATATTTAGTTATATTGCTCCTGAAGCCAGTGGATTTCTAACAGCTTGACGTGTCAGATTTGTCCTCCTTGAAAGTTTTTTTCCGCTGTCAGGAGGTGACATATTGGGGAGGATGTTTATCAGTTGTGTCGTTGTGGCTGCCGTGCTGTCAGTGCAATGAGGCACAACCACCCTTACAATGTATTTGATGTCAACTTCTGAGGACGGAAGTAGCAAAGAAAAGCTCCTTTTCATGACATAAGATCAATCTCTGTGTTTTTTTTTTTTTTTTTTTTGTGGAGTTTTTGTTTTTATAGATAAATATATAATAGATATATAATAGATATTTAAGCATATATTTAATTTAAAAAGAGAAGAAATCAAGTATCAACCAAAATGATTGATTATTAAGTGATAAAATTTACATTTCTGATGTTAATCTTGTAAAATAAATAGTATTTTGAGTTGATGTTACAGGCAAGCTAGAACGATTTATAGACTGAGTAAAGCATCCCTTATGAATGGGGGATAAAACATGTCAGTCATTTTAAAGCAATATCATCATGTAAAAAATCTCCACCAAACAAATCATCACTTGTCACTATGTTCCCCTTTCACCGGGAACTATTATCTTTAGTACATGCTGTGACTCTGAGTGCCTCCATGTGGGATCTAACCTGCTTGACCTGTCATTATTTTTGCTGCAAGCTACAAAGGCAGACTGTCTGACTGAAAATAAGGAAGATTAAATAGCTGTCATTTTCCACTCACTCGCTCGAGTGCCTGCCTGAAATGCCCATCAAACATTTACTCCCCAAAATGAATCAGAAACGGTCATGTCAGACAGGAAGGTGCTATCAACATAAATGCAGCTGCAGATTTTCTTTTTTGTCAGAGAGAATTAGAAAAATTCTCAACAATGGTTGTTCTGTGTACCTTGTTTCTAAGCTGGCGTCTGGCTCATTGTGGACAGTATTTGTAAAGCAGTGCTGATAACCACGTTTCTTCTTGCTAAAACACTTCTCCCTGACAGGTTCCTTGACATTTCCACTGATTAAACAAACTGAACTGATTTACAATGAGCTGCTTTGTGTGTCATGGCAAGATGAACTTCCGATAAGGTATCAGAAATCAACATGTTAACACAAATTGTAGCACTAGAGATGCTCGTATCTGACTGAGGTTTACAGGTGTCTCTCAAGGCTGTAATTCATCATGAGTGTGCATTTTGTTGCAGCTAAACTAACATGAAAAGGTCTGAAAAAGTCACAGAAAAAAGTTTATCTGTGACCTTTTCATAATCTTTGACCAGCTTTTCTGTAATAGCTTGATCTGTTTGAGCATTGATCTATGCAGCTCAGTGAGCTTTAAGTCTAGATATATTTAGCCTCTTCTTCATTTCTTTGTCCTGAAGATATAAAGCAAATGTGCAGGCATTTGTTTATATTCTTCTCTGGCATTTTTGTACATTTTTTTCTCAACATTTTTTTTCTGTTTCTTTATTTGGTGAATATTTTAGCTTTTTCTCTCATGTATTTTTTACCCTCTGGTGACCTTCATGTCAGAAAATATCCACGCATAAAAACAGCTATAAAATTCATCAGTATTCTTTTTTTTTTCCATACATCACTCCACTTCAGACCTCAAAACTTATTTTTACCTTTTAAATGCCTGTTTAAATATTCAAATTATGAATCATTCCTTAAAAACGCAAAAACATGAAATGAGTTCAAATCTTATTGCATTTCATTTACATGAGAAGCTGACGTTACAGAATGAAAAATGTAGATTTATTGGAAGTCATTTGGACATTTTTGGACATAAACATCACCAGAGGAATGTTGTTGCTAATCTTTTAAAGATACGTATATCTTTATAGATATCAATATTTAGCATATCTAAAGATTGACATATCCAAGACTCTCATCACCACCAAAGCCCTACTCTCCACTATTTATTACATAGAAAATCATTTTTATTCTGTTTCTTGTTTGCTAAATAATGGAATAATTTAAACAATAAAACTGGCATTTAAAGGGTTGTAATCATAAAAAAGTTGTTTGAGTGATTTTTGGGGAGGGAAATAGCAGAAAATTCGATAAATTTACGATGATGCTAGTAAAATAGGGACAAATTTGTAAAAGCACCAATAGGCAAACGATGATGAATCAACAACAGGCAGTTCAACAACCAAAAAAAAAAACAAACAAGTAAATATGATGAGGTATATCTTGCCCTAGAGTTGACCAGGTGGTGGTCACGTAGTGGTAATGGTCAATGGTGGGTAATGAAGAGAGACCGCAGTGTGCTGTACGTCTCAAAATATCAGCTTCTGACAGTATGAAGCCAAACTGGTTACGTCTCCCCACTTTGGAACGTCTCATCCTGAACACTAAGAAAAACCTGCTGATAATTTTAGAAACAAATTACTTAACAGTTGTTAATAGCATAGTTGTTTTATTAAAGCAGCATTTGTCTCATCAAATGCTCAACTCACCTGAAGTAGTGTGCTACTTTGTGTGAATTAGTAGTTTGTTANACCTGAAGTAGTGTGCTACTTTGTGTGAAGTAGTAGTTTGTTTCCTGGTTTAAACTACAGCAGAGGAACTGATCCTTCCCTCTGCCACTGACATGGTTGTAATAAATGAAGAAACAGCCAATAATTAAGAAGTATTTTGTGGCACATTTCTTTACACATTTCTTTATACATTTTTTTAAGCATTCTTTAAGCATTGGAGGTGCATCTGATGGTTGGTTGGGGGGGTATCAGATATTCTATTTTAGGAATAATAAACCCTCAGACTTTCATGTCTTTAAGGTAATGAACATTTCCTCAAACGAGCTGTAGAGCCATCCTCTGTTTTTCTGTTCTTTCCTGACAGTAAAATTTTATGGCTGTTTCCGACTAACATGGTTTTGGGAATGTCTGATCTGCCGGAAAGAATCAGCAGAACAATCCCATCAAATCTCCATCACACTACTTGTAATCTAAGATTCGATCAATTATGTATTAATGCTATTCAATAATGCTTTGTCAGTGCAGGCCTCTCGTCAGCAACTGGGATCAAATATTTCAAAAGAGCCATGAAAACAACTTACATGCCCTCAGGAGCATTAATATTAAACCCTGAACTTGTTTATTTCTTGTCCTCAAATATTCATAGTTGTTTTTGCCACTTGCTGAAAAGTGGAACAAACTTCCCAGTGAAGCAAAGAACCAGTCATGTCCCAGCCAGATGCCCCCCCTCCTCAAACATCCTGCTCACTTCATTTCCAATTTTATTTGATGAACTTTTGTTTGATGAACATCTGTCATTGGGTCGCTTCTTTCTCCACAGTCCCCAACTTCTTCCAAACAGTCCTCTGCTTCTGTCCTTGCTCATCTGATTTAGCTGGAGTGGTGATGGGGAGCATTATTGTATTTACTACTGAGCATCATTCTGAGGCTCATCTATTATTCAGTAGCTCAAAAGTTTTTTTTTTTTTTTTTAGTCGCTAAGGCTTAAAAGTTGTTTTTAATCACTTGACCCACATAGAATTATGTTTTCAGACCATCTCAGACACCCTGTTTGGATGACTCCAGTTCTAGTCATGATTTTCTGGTTGCCTGTTTCTCGTCTTGGAGGCCTTTGACTCCATTGTTGGATGTAACTGTGGAACCTAAAGGGCTCAAAAATGACTATTTTCTCTGACATCAACTTACCTATTTAAATAGAAATTGATTGTGTCCTCATTCTGTCTGAATGACTGAAATGAAGAAAAAATTACTTCTCTCTGCAACGTTGAAATCTCCACCGAAATGTACACAGCAAACGGCAAAGACTCAAAGGATCCATATATTGTGGGAAAATGGGTCACTGGCTGCATTAGGGGCTTTTAAAACACAAGTTCCATCCGAGACAGGAAACCAAGCCATCACCCCTCAGTGCGTCACATTTCTCTGTTTAAATTCCTCATTGTTTTCCTCTTAAACAGAATGAGCCGGCACACCATGCATGCTTGGCAGGAAAAACAAAGCCCGAGATTTTTCACAGTGTCTCTTCAGCAGCACTTCAAAGACCGCAGAGGTGTTTTAATCTGCAAAGACACAGGAGTTAAAAGAAAAAAGAAACACAGCTCATACGCTTCCTGATTTATACCAAAAGTCTCCAGTTGCTGGAGGTGAAGTGTGGCAGCAACATCTAAATGAGGGGTTTCTAAATGAAGCAGAGCTGTAATTAGCGCTAATAGCTCGTCAGCTGCATCGCCTCAAGGGGAAAAGGCGTCTAGAATGAGCCGGCTTTGGTGAGAACAAATTTCTAATGATTGGAAAGAGACCCAGAGAGGACGAGGTTACTCATTTCTTCTAAATGTTGTTGGGATGATCAGAAGAACAAACACTAGATCGCTGATTGTTTTGGTTGTTATCACTTGAGGGTTATTGATACTCAGACTCCCGTTCTACTCCTAATGTGACTATGCAGTCGGTAAGCTAATGAGGAAAAACTGATGACACTGTGTCATCAGTCAAGTGAAGGGAGTTAAAG
>CM047980.1:7930211-7952955 GCA_026261665.1 Melanotaenia duboulayi | reverse complement strand
TATTTTTCACTTCCTTTTCTTTTGCCTTTTTGATTTCTGCTCTTCATTTAGACTTTCTTCATCCATCTGCTGGACTAGTTTGTTCAAAAGTTTAGGTACTTGGTTAAGGTTGAAAACATTACAACTTTGCTAATATTTTCCTCATTGTCATGGTTACCATCTCAGATAATTGTGTTCATTCAAGAGTTCAAGGTTCAAGGTTACTTTATTAATACTTGTGGGTAGATTTGTTTTGGAGAAACAATGATTACATATGGCATTTCAAAATGAAACACACACATTAAACCTGACGGGCAGGTGAAAAGTCAAAACAGAGAAAATAGCAGCAAGGAGAAGTGCAAAGATAAAATAAGATAAATAAGTTTAAGGCACACTACCAGTTAAAAGTTTGGACACAAATTCCCATTAGATTTAATGAGATGTGGAAAACTTCTGGGAAAATTAAAACAATCTCTCGGATAAGAACCAGGATAAGAACATAGAGTTTAAAAGTCACAATGATAAATAAATCTAAATAATAAGAAAATTAAATAGAATAAATAAAATAAACTGCAAATGTCACTACTTACTGAGCTCAGTGACAGCATCAGGAACAAAGCTGTTTTTATTACGCTTTGTCTCGTGGGACTAAAAACCTCCGTCTAGGGGGAAGAAACTGAAATTAATAAAGCCATCCTCTGCACCTGTTTAGTGTACAAGAAGGCTGGACAAGACTGTGACTCACCAATCCATCGATTGGACCATCTGACTAAGTCCAGTGAGTTTTTCTCTGTCACAGAGGTCTGACTGAACCATCCACCAAGCACTAAGGGACTACTTTCTGGATTCGAGACGGGCGCAGACTGAGTGTTAGTATGTGATGAGTTTGAAATGAGGAATATATAACCAGAATAACACTAAAGAAACAAAAGTAAGCTAAGATGATACATGTTACTGAGGTTATTTATTAAAGGGGGTGAAAACTGATCACAGATCTGATAAATGATGCTTTTAGTGAGACTTAATCTACAGAAACAGAACCTTCTTTATGTGAACAAATGCACCAGTGGATCAAGCTTTAACATGAGAGAGTGGAGGGGGCTGTATAGGCAAGCGGTGGAGGAGCGAGGTAAAAAGTGTTTATTTTCATGAGAAAAAAAAACATCTATTTTTAATAAACATATATTTGTGTTTAGAGATTATATCAAACCCAGAGACAGATGTTAAACTCGTCATGGATACAAAAACTATCAAATCTCAAGTTCTCACTTTATATGCAGAGTAGAAAAATATCTTTTGAACTTGTGTGGGACCAAAACCAGTGGGAGGCTTCAGTGTCACCGGAGATGAAAGAAGTTGTTCTGCTTTTTGAGAATTTGTGTTTTTCTTTTTTTATATACATTGGTAGGATGAGAAAGCCTGACTGTGTTAAATAAAGGGCTGGGAACATGGAAAAGATAGCTTTGCATTGCATAAAAAGAACCATCAAGGGGATACAGCTAGCCTCGCTGTGAACAAAGCTCAAAAATATGCCTATCAGTATCATTTATGCTGTATTATGTACGCAGTGGGTGCTGTTCTTTTAAGCCCAAACATAAAAAAAAAGAAAAAAAAGCCTTTGTAAACTTTAAGGGACTTACAGACTGGAACAATTATATCTCTTTTTAGCGACAGCAATAAAAACAACCTGATTCCCATGGAGGTGACAAATGCAGACATTATTGCTGTTGGGATTCTTTATAAAAATGCAGATAAAAGGGTTCTAAGTATAGGTGGAAACACACTAATAGAACCACTTTTTGACCAACAGTTTCACCGTGCATTTCTCTACGGTATCTTCAGGTAAATCGTGGGCTGGCAGATGCAGTCAGCTACCTGTGGTGGCCATATCAAAAGACAGGTTTTAGTGTGTGTACATGGCACAGGAGTATCAAAACCTGGCAGTCCTGCTGTGACAACAAGACCCCAGGAAGCTGGCCACAGCCACAGCATCTAGCTTTATATCATTAACTTGTCCAAGCAGCTTGAAACACACACCCTCATAGCTGCAGAATTTCTGTTTTTGTAATTTCTGTTTGTCTTTTGTTTGTTTTGCACAGGTAAAATAAGGTAATTCCTGCATGTGTCAGCTGCAGAGAGGTTTTGCTAAGCATGCTTTGGATAAGCATGGCAACAGATGTATCCTACATTAAATTTTTTAACCCTTGTGGGTCGTTTCAATTTACTACCCTTTAAGGTCATTAGAGGACAAAAAGGTTCTCTTCTAAAACTGCTATAAAAACATAACAGATCATCTTTTTTTTCTATTCTGTTTGCTCAGATAAACTTCAGCCCTAATCAGAACCAAACTATTTAAATCCTTTAAATGCCAGTTACATGATGCCACTATTTATAGAAAAGTAAACACAAGCAAAAATAATTGTTTTCCATAAAATACATGTTTGGGAGCTGGGGGATTTTTTTAAATCAGTCTTAAATGTATTAGTAAAAACATTGATTTAGATTCTCTAGAATCCTCATCCCCTTAAAATAACTAGTTTTACATGTATTTTTCATTAAAAATAGTGACATGTAACTAATTTGGCATTTAAAGGATTAAAATAATTTGAATAATGAAATATTTGGTAGTTTTGATGAGGAATGAAGTTGTTTGAAAGATTTGAGCAAAAAAAAAAAAAAGTGGTAGAAATGACTCCATAATGTTATTAGCTGTTTTTGGGAGAAGACTTTGTTGCCTTTTAATGACCTGAAAGGATAGCAAATCCCCAGTTTCCTGTTGACCTTTAAATAGGAATATTAACATTCTTCAATAGAAATACTTTCTTTAAAAAGCAAATCTTTCCATATGTGGTTGCACATGCACCACACCTGACAGGACAAAAACGTCCCTAATGACCAATCAGGGTTGATTACATCTAAAGTGATGTGAAGTGAAAGCTTGAAAAAAGAGCAAATTTAACAAAATGCTGAGCTATTTAAAAAAACTCACATGTGTGATTTTACTGTGGTAAAATAAAGGCAACGATTATCTTTCACTAGAGCTCAAACCAAGAGGAGATTTGATCTGCATTTAATTCAAACCGATGTGGGTTATGAGGCCCAGCTCTGTTTGGCCTCTCCTGCTGTTTCCCATCACTCTGTGTGGTGTTTGATAGCGCCTCCATCTCCCCAGTGTGTGCGTAGCTAATAGCACTATTTCCCCTGTAATTTGCAGCAGGTCAGAACCAAAGACAGCAGAAGCCTAGTGTCCCCCCTCTCCTCTCCATCACCTTCCAGATTACAGGTAGGTGCTTTTAGTCATGCTGATTACGAAGCCTCAGCCTTTTGCTTCCTCCTAGGTGTTATTTTTTTCCTCTTTTCTTTATTTTCTGCTCTCTTTTATCCACAGCTCTCTTGGCTTCTGTCCTCCTCAATCATGTTGTCTTCCTTTTCATTTCCTTTACTCTCATCTCTTAACCTCTACCTCTTCTATTTATCTTTCCTCTTAGCCTTTCCTCCTCCCCTCTATCCGATATTCTTGCTTCCTGTCCGTTCTTGTTAGATGTCTTCCTTTTTGTTACTGTATATTTCTCCAAACAGACATCCTACAACCCTCTCTTCTTCTACCTACCACGTTGCTCTTTTCCCCTTCTTCTCATCTTCTTTGCGTTTTAATATTTCTGTTCTTTTAACTATTCCCTCTGATTTCTATTTCCTTTTCCATTTTCCCTTGCTTTTTTCTCCCACTGTCTCCTCTTGTCTTCCATATCCAAACCTTATTTCCTGTAAACATCCCTCCCCCTTTCCTTCCCTTTTCCTCCATCCTTTCCTTGCTTTCTTCTTTTTAAACATGACCATGGTTCGTACAAGGAAAATATAAAATAATTCTGATAAATTTCAGCACTTTAAAAGAGACCTCAGATCTTAGTGAAGTTACAAGCCCAGAGTGAAGCTTTCTATTCAGATCCAACCAGGATTGAATGTTTCAAAAACTGGGCAGTAGAGTTAGAGCTTTCATGGGACTGCAAGAAAAACTTTGTTCCCACACAAACAGAGAGACGCAGCATGTTTTCCACCTCTGCAGACAGTAAGCCAAACTCACATGAGGGATTTCTTTGCTCCATTGTCAGTTTGTTTTTACAATAGAAAAACGAGTTTGCTGGAGAGTGCACTCACTACAAATGAACTTACAGAGAAGCAGGAAACAGTGTTTCTTTCCCTTTCTCTTCTTCCACACCTCTGTAGGTCCTCAGCTAAATGGGTTAACGTAAAGATTTAGTAATAAAACATGGATTAACGATGGATCAACTGACTCAGTATTTGACTTTCAGGTTGTTTTATAAGAGGAATTAGACGTTTTTGCATTTCCAAAGCCCCACGTCCCTTCTCCTTTACAGGTCTTAGGGAAATATGATTCGGCTCTCCTGACTATGTGCCACTTAAAGCTCTTAGATACCTTATATCAGCAGCTGGAATACAGGAAATAATGTAGCTCAGGTTGAACATGTGAAGATTTTTTTTTCATTAAGCCCTAAATATGTGCAGTAAAAAACAATATCAATCCCTCCTCATTTTTCACAGGAAAAAAAAAGTCTTTATAGGTACAACAAAAACACTGTCTCTGGTACCACAACCAATGCTGCCAATTCAGCAGCTTCAGATAACAAAAAAAACAAAACAAAGTCTCCAAACAGAAATGTGCTGATGAAGCACATTGATTTTTGCAGCTTCAGTACGATGATGTAAGACCGGATATTATCTTGTCAATTCAAATACACTGCCCGTCCAAAAATAAAGTCACTACCGGGATTTAACTAAGCAAATAGGTAAGAGCCTCTCATTGGATAATTGCTGCATGGATGATGATGTTTCAGCCGGCAAAAAGTTATATAACCTAACTGATGCAGTTTGTAGCTTCTTGTTTTTATGAAAAACAACCAGAAGACACATCCTGTGGTCATGGAAAAGATGTTAATCTGTTACAGAAGGGTCAAACTATCGGCGTCTAGCAAAGAAAACATCTAGGTCCTGCAGGTTTTGGATGCTTCCTGAAGCAGCACACTTAAATCAGATTAATGGGCCAACATGATTGCAGAACACGACAACAAGCTGTTGAGGAGAATCAGCTAATGTGACTCAAGTGTGTTGTAGCAGGGAAGCATCTAAAACCTGCAGAACGGTGGTCCTTGAGGACTGGATCTAGAAATCCCTGATCTAGGGGATGCTGAAATAACTAAGAATATTAGAATAAATACATTATTAAAAACTGGGGCGATAATGTGAAACCATCAGGGGTCTTTTGGGGGATTTTATTTTTGGGCGTGCACTGCACTTTCGCAAGTCACGTGCACTCTCATACACGGCAGCATGGTCAAAGTCATGGTTATTGCTACAAAAAAACATTTTGCTCCAGCTGTATGCAGCTGATACAGTCAGAAACATCTCACATAGCACGGGAAGTTATTTATAACAGTCAGTAAAAGCAGAAAAACAAACATGTTGCTGTCCATGGTGCTAAACTGATCATCTGTATTGTGTGGAAGATTTGATTAATTAATTAAATCAAATAAATTAATAAACACACAACCCTTACAAATGGACTATTTTTAGAGATTCTTCTTATAGTTTCAAGTGAGCTTCTTTAGGGGAGCTCATCTGCTTTTGCTCCACTCCCCTCTAGTCCAAACCACCGGAACCATCATTAAAAAAAAAAGAAATGGTTGAAAGAAAGTTTTGAAGAGAACAGGGAGAGACACCCACTACCAACATTAGCCTATTAGTACAACAAGACAGTGAACATGGTTGCAGTGTGGTGTGTACTTTGCTTAAAAGTTACACACTAAAGTATTATTTTCCTGCTGTGTAGACTAAACTTACACATTAGAAAGTGCAGGTCACACAATTGCTTTCGTTTAGTGAAGTAAAATGTGAATGCAATGCAACTAATTCAGAAGAAGTTTGTTTTTTAACTTTTTGACCGTAACCTCATTATGTCACCTAAACTCCATGTGGTTCAGGCATGCTCAGAAACATCCACCACAGAAACCATCAGAATGAGTGTAAATATGGTCATTTTTTTCCTGCTGAGTCGATTGTGAAAAGGTTTAAACCACCCGATCGGACTGAAAATTCTTACCAAGGACTCACTCTGGAAGTATGATGCTAGAGAACTGTTAAAATGAATCATTAAACATTACAGAAAACACAGCTTTTTCCTTTATTGATTAAAGTAATTTGAGAAAAGCTAAAGAACCTGAATCAGGGAAACGAGAAGAGAAACCTATTCTGCTTCTGTTATATACCTCTGATGTGGTATCGTATGTGTAAATGCTACATCTTAGCTAACTGCATTGTTTGCAGTAGCTTCAGTCATAAACAAAACATAATTTTTTTTTTTAAATAAATAAAGGCCTGGCCATTTCCCTGTCCCAGCCTCTGTGCATTCTGGGTCAATCTCCAAACTGCAGTCCTGACTAAAACCTCAGAGTGTGACCAGAAAGCCTTCAAAGATTAAGTGGCACTACTTCAAAATGACACTGATACCAGCCTAAGTAAAATATGTATGCATGAATGCATTAAGTCATTTTATTTAGGAGCTCAACACATCAAGTTTATTTATCGTGTCCCAGTCCAGAAGATGTGTAAGAGATGCATTTTGCACGGCTGTCACAGATGTGCTTTGCATGCTGATAGCATTTCTGCTTCTCCTCAGTGGGAGTTCAAACAGCCGAGCATGTACCAGATGCATAGAGTGAAGAACTTTCTAAATCCAAGATGGCATGATGATGGAAAGTAGATGATAAATTAGACGTCATGGAATAAGCATGTGCTGTGAAATCCTCACTGTCCTTCCAACCCTCCCCTCTCCAAGTTTCCTTCTCCATATACAGCTCCATATTGTTATATGTTGCTATCAAGGTGCAGCATGAGATAATCATTGCTAATTCATCATCCTGGCATGCTAACAGGGAGGCGATAAACCAAACAAAGGGAAATAGTGTCTACTTCACATTCATGTTTCTTTTNGGAAATAGTGTCTACTTCACATTCATGTTCCTTTTTTTTTAATTGGGCCTCTCACCTGCTCTCTTTCGGGGTTTTAATGGCAGAAATGAAAGTAAATTTGCATTGTTTCACCCTTTGATGTTAAAAATGTCTCACAATCTATTTTATCTCATTTTGTGCTCCCTTTTGCTGATCTGCACAGCGTCCCGCCCTGTGGAAAACAAGCTGTGTGAAGGTCCGATCCCAAACAAATCCCAGCTGTGCCAAATCCAGTGTCCCATCGACTGTGAGGTGTCGCCGTGGGGCGCCTGGGGGCCGTGTACCTTTGAAAACTGCAATGATCAAACCGGAAAGAAAGGTAAAAAGATGAATACAGTACCATCACATCAAGGGCCACATGTGTCACATCCTCAGTGTTATTGTGATCTATTAAAGCTGTGATGTTAACAGTTTTTTTTAACTTTTATTTATTTAAATTCAACGTAGCTTCAGAGAGTAACATTAAATTTTTCATGTCTGAAATCTCTAGCAGCAGGTCATCTTAATGGAAATTTGATTTCTGGGAATTGTACTGTAGCTACATTTTAATTACATTTTCATTACTGGAAGTAGTCTCTAATCACATCACATTAGAACATGATGGACTGAGTGAGATTTATGGCAGCTCCAGCTCAAACCATGAGGGGAAACCATGAAGAAGTCTTCATGCTCCACTTTCATATTAATGAGTTTCCGAACAAGTCAGCCATGAAACCAAACTAAGCTAATCATTAGTGGTGGAGCGAGTTCTCAGACCAAGCCCAGAAGATATAAGCACCAAAAAAATAAAGTAGTTTTATCTACAATGAGCCTGCACTGATGTACAAAAATCATTTTGATGTTGCAGCTGTACAAGATCTCATTTATACTCAGTTTTGTCTTTGGTGCCCAACCTGTGGTTCAGGCTCCTTCTAAAAGTTCAAAAGATAAATCTTAGATATCTGATTCATGTTTTTTTTTTTTGTGTGTATGTGTGTGTGCGCTGTGTGTGAGGAATATTGGATAATTGAACCTTTTTAAACAGAAATATAAGTGAAAATATCCGGGAGGTTGAGACTAATAAAACTGCTTTATACCCACCTGTGACAATGTTTCCCAATTTTACACTATTTATTCATAACCTGCCATCCATCAGTGTATAAAACGGTTTTAATTTGTTTTTTCAACTAAATTTAACTAAACAAACTTACTGCAGTGGCTTAAATATATAGTTGTGAAAAACACATTTTCTTTAAATTGTAAAGTTTTATCCCTTTAACTGCCTGCTCCACCGTTTGGTACAGCAAAAGTTTCAGTGACTGTGATGAATCTTATTAAAAATGTGTGGACGTAAACCTGCCTTTGCTATCTTTACCACTTGATTTGGGTATGTAAAAGCAAAACAAGTCTTTGTCCTCCCATTACACGTTTTACTTGTTCTGCATTCAAGTTTTAAGTTCCACTATATAAGAAAGTATTGCCTTAGATTGAGGTGAACAATAACCTAATTAATTACACTGTGTCAATATTTATTAATCAAAAATGGGTGATGGCGGCACGGTTACTGTTACTGTTTCCTAAGGAGGGAAGGTACTTCTAATCAAATGCATTTTATTCAATGATCATCATCAGTGTGAGCCCCCCCATTAAAACAAGACTTTTTGCTAGTTTGAGCCTGATTCTCGAACTGTTCTTATGAACAAATTTCTTCTTAAATTTTAATTACGAACTTTTTACAAAGATCGTGGAAAGCTGATATTTTCCTACGAAAACCCAGGTGTACTCTTTCGAACATTAGATTGCTGACATGTTTGAACATGGATGTGTTGGACACTGCAGGTGGAAAGAGAGATGAAAATTTAGAGTACATTCACGCTGGATCTCTTTGGTCTGCTTCCATGGACAGTCCGGCTCGTTTGGAGTAGTGTGAATGCTTATTTGAACTGCTTGACATAGTTCCAAACCAAACCAAGGTCTAAAAATTGTTGGGATTCTGCACTCAATCAAACGGAGTCCCCTGGACTATTCTGCGGTGTACCACCTCCCGCTTTGGCCATTATCCCATGTAGATGTTTGTCCTGCAATGCTCATGGGACCCAACTGCAGCCTTGCTGTACAAGTTCAGGAGCAATTAATTGTCTATTTGTAAGTAAACTTGCTCTAACATTGCTTTTATATGATTTGAATCTCATCACATGATTATGTAAAGCTGGTGCAATTACAAAGAGATTTGCATTCATTAATCTAAGAGAAAAGATCCAAACAGTTTTGTGGTCAACGAACACGTGAATCTCTCAAAGAGTTTTCCTAAGAAACATCTTTAGAACAACTTAATGAATTCATGAGAAGATATTTGTAAATGAGAGCCAGTGTTCTGAAGCATAACCTTGAAGTTGGAAAAATGGACTTGTTTACTTTCTGCTACTGTATATTAGACAGATAAAGGTTAAAGGTTGTTATTTGTGGTGATGCTTCACATTATTTGCTGATTTCCAGGTTTCAAACTAAGAAAACGACAGATTACCAATGAGCCAACAGGAGGCCCAGGAAACTGCCCACACCTGGTGGAGGCCATACCTTGTGACGAGCCTGTTTGCTACAACTGGGAACTGGTCGGTTTGGATAAGTGTTTGCCTGACGATGGGAAGCTGTGCGGCCCTGGAACTCAGCTGCCACAGGTCCAATGCATCAACAGCAACGGTGAGAGGAGAGAATTTCATCTGACTAATGTCGCTGAATGTCGTGCTGAGCAGATGAGAAGGAGGCTTCCTAGCCTCCATTTTCAGTGTTTGTTTTTTGACATTAGCAAGTAAATTTGCATGAACTTACTCAACCCCAATTTGCCTTTTAAGCCCTTGACACCTGGTGTCCCAAATTTGCAACAAACCACCTCTGGACTTTTATTTCATTTATTTTTGTGTAACTAATTCAGTTTATCGTTCCATTTGTTTTCATTCACTCATACTTATTTATACATTTTATATTATTAAATTTATTTATGATTTTTCATGAATTGTTACTTATTTATTTAATATCTATTTGTATCTTATTTTATTCCATTTTTTTTTCTTTTTGTTGTTTTTCCCCGAATTTTTTTCCTGCATTTTTTTGGGGGTTGTTTTATTACAATAGTTTATAAATTCAGGTGTTAAGGGGTTAAAAGAAAAAAAAAATAAAACAAATAAAACAAGCATTGCACAAAAACTCCCATATTTTCAAGGTCACCTGTGTGCTAACCCTCTGGTGCTCTGTTGTGCAACGCCTTACGTGAGAAGATTTCCATTACATGACTCCTGGTTGCCATTTATCAGCTTTGTGAGGAATCCTCTCCTCCTCTTCCCTCAATCCCTTCTCTCTCTCTGTAAAACCTATCTTGTTTTAACGCTTGCTTGATTCAGTTTTTCCACCTCTCTCCCGCTGTCTGTCTCATTACAGTCTTCCTCTCTGCACGCACAATTAAGTCCCACTCGCAGTAAATCAAATCAGTCTGCCGTAGCCCTGAGTGTTGGAGTAGCTTTTACTCTGCTGCTCTACATTTTTACTGCCTCTCTTTATTATTATTAATTTTTAATTTTAGGGGCAGCAGTTTACAGATACTTCTAAGATATCCTGTTGCCTTTTTCTGGTGAGCTCTGGGTTGGGTGGCATGGCACGGTTATTTAGGAACATCATACATATCCAGATGTACCCCCTAAATGCTATTATTACCATCTAATGTAGGGGTTTATGCTCCTTATGTATATCACAGTTCATGCATTAACTGCAGGTATCTGATGGATAGTCCTCTCTGTCCTGCAGGAGCAGCAGAAAGTATGTCCTTCTCCTTCTGACTTTGTTTGATTGATCCACCTCACATTCAGTTCCTCATCTGATGAAAATTGATTTGTTCTGTTTGGATTTTCGATCTTCTTTGCGCCCCAGTGATTTTTCACTACAATGTTGGCTGTATCTTTTCTCCGTGTGTGTCCCAGTCATAAAAATAAAGGCCACACAGCCAGACCCCAGACAACAGGCGAAGGTCGATACAAATGTTATTGAAACTGGCTATTGATATTCCAAATGCTGACTGGCTGCGCACTTAGGCAGGGAGCTGTTTCTTCTCTGCATACTGAGTATGGAGGTTTTCCCCTTATAGTGGTTGTTCTGTTTATTCATATTGTCTCTAAGGAAGAGCCTAAGAAAGGTTGGGGGGTCTCCTGTCATTTATTTTCTTGCTTTGCCATTTCAGTCATGACTGGTTCACTGCATCTCTGTGAAAGTCACATCTCACTTTGACAACATCAGTCACAGTCTGGCATTTTTAGCTTCTCTTTGGCCTAAATTTTCACTTCATTTAATGAAAGGTTTGCATTTTCCTGGATGTATGTATAGCTTACATCTTGGTTTGTAACAACACTTGAAGCCATGAAGAAAAATATGTAGGTTAATATAGTTCACTTGTAGCTGCTACTCGGAGCCTATAAATAAAACATCAACAGCGGCATGTGAATTTGTGCTTCTATGTCCAGAGCCCCTTTTCTTCTGGGGATATTCCACAGCCAAGAGTCTATCAGTATTAATAATTTATATATAATACATATTAAACACCTATAATGTCAAGATGGAAAACATAAGTGATATTTTAATTTGATCTCTAGTGATAATTTACAAGGAAATACTGCAGGTAAATTCAGGGTCATGCTAGAAATACCAGACATGTAAGACTTTTGGCAGTTAGCCATGTTTACTCAGTAGATTCATGACAAGTTGTGATTCCCTAAAGCAGCACAGGAAAATTGAGAAATAACAAGAACTGTCTGGACAAAACTAACAATTGTTGATAAATGAATTGTTTGCCAAGACAGATCTTTTTCTTTAAAAAGTAACCAGTGGTAGTTCAAAGAAACCTGTGTTAGCTTTAAAACATACAAAAACAAAATACTAGCTAAATCAAACTTTTCTTTCTTTTTTATTTTTTTAATTTTTTGTTGCTGTTTTTCATACTTTCTCACCACTTTAACCAGCTAATGCTCTTTTTGCTTTCAGCACTTCCGTAATAAACACGAACACTTGTTTTTCTGAACATGTAATAGTTTTTGGACATAAGATACTTAAATTATGTTTAAATGACACATCACACAAGAAATGTCCACTCAGTTGATGTGTTAAGAATTAGCAAAGTCTGAAATTAGAATAATTGTTTCTGTTCTTGTGGAGTATGTAGGCCTTAAAAATGTTTTTTCTTTTTGTCTGTTTAAGCAATATGTGCAAAAAAAGCTAAAAGAAATTTACTTTCAAAAACTAACCTGTGTTCAGTCAATGAAAATGTTAGCTAAAAGATGTTAGCGTAAGAAAKATGTTAGCTTAAGAAAGATGCTAAAAGATGTTAGCTTAAGAAAGATGCTAAAAGATGTTAGCTTAAGTAAGATGCTAAAAGATGTTAGCTTAAGAAAGATGCTAAAAGATGGTAGCTTAAGTAAGGAAAAGGAAAGTGTAGGCTAAGCTAAGGTTTTCTGTCAAAGAACGTATTAGCCAAAGGAATACCTGAGTTAGCTTTAAAAGGAAGGTATCTGATTAAATTATATGCTATCTAAATTAAATGTACTAATTATAAGGTAATGTTCTGAAGCCAGATGTAACCACTAAAATTCTGTCTATTATTAGCTTAGATATCATGACATAGTTTACATTGAATTTAGCCTTTTAGCTGCAATTTTTATGGTGTGCTTAGAAACAATCTGTAGCACACTTGATACTTGGGCCATGAATTTTATTAAACTGAGAGAGACTGCAGTCAGCCAGTCATACCCTGGCTCATCAGAATTAGTGTACAGAAGCTGCACATCAGTTGACAGACCAACACATGTTGGTCAGGAGCCATAAAGCAGACAGATGCTAACATCTGCAGGTCGCTACTGAGAATTCCTTACCTGCTGAAAACACCTGATAAGTGTAATAGCAACCAACTCCTCCTGAACTTCTTCATTCTTCAGTCTAAGCAGTAATGCAATGTCATCTTGTAATGTTATATTAATATGTAGTTTGTTTTTTATCAGTTTTTCTCTGTGCACTACAAATATGGAACGCTTGACATCAAACACAATCGAATACCAACCTAAATAGTCTGAGTAATACATAGACCCACAAATAAAAGAATAAACAAACAAAAATATTCGAAGTGTTACTGTGTAAAACCATAAAAAAAATATCCAAGATACATAAACTCTGAAATGTCCTGATCATTTAAAGTTTGGTGGTGTGTCCTGTAGAATAAACAGGAGTAATAAGGCTAAAGTTTTTTTCTTGTTTCACTGATTTTGTTGAATATGTAAAAATGAATCACCCATTTTTATGAAAATTTCTAATGAATTTTTTTGGCATATGATTGGCTTTTTATTTTTCTAAAAAGCTTAAATTATGATGACATAAGGAGAAGAGGAATGGAAATACACTGTGCTTTGCCCCATGCATATCGGGACCCTCAATAACCGATTCTGCTGACCTCAGTAATCTCCAGATCATCCTCATGATTACAAACTTGGCATGGTTGATTATTTTGTACCAAACAAGATCAAAATAACAGTAGTCCTGCATTCAAGATTCTGATATAAATAAATGATCTTTTAACATGTAGTGCTGATGAAAACATCTGTTGTGACTTATTTATCATTCTACATGTTCTATAGTTAAAGTTTTATGTCTGTTTATCATCAGTTTACTGTTATAACTGGCCAAATATGAGCAATTTTAAGTCACTTTTTTTATACAGCTTGGAGGTATTTTAGTAGTTGCCAACACTGGGGTTGGGTGTCTTCCAAAGGTTGAGTTTGAGGGGTCAGAAGACGATTAATAGGAGCAGAAAGAAGAGAAACGGAATTAGGCTGCACATAAGGCTGTATTTGGTTGTGGTTGTTCCATGTTTTCTTACATTTTCTGGCATATGCTTATGCTTATTTGATTCTGCAGGTTTCTTTATACTAAAAATTTCCCTCTAAGAAAATGGGAGTCTATGGTTGAGTTTGTGCAGCAAAAGATATGTCCAACCTTACTGCAGTTATTTTATTTCATAGCATTTCTATTAGATATAAAAGTTGTATTACTCAAACACCACAAGAGGTTAACAATACAGTAGCTTCACGCAAGCACACCTCTCACCACACAACTGCAGTGTGTGTGCAGTGGTGCACTCATTATAGACAAATGTGCCATAATCATAATGACTAAAGGAAAGTCATTCTGATGGCTAATCCTAGCCCCAGCTTGGTCATTGCAGGGCTGTAGTTACAGTCACAGCTATGTCACAGGCCTGTTCAATCAGACCCAGCGTGTTCGAGTGGGAACCAGCTTCCTATTTACATCTTTCTAACTGCAACAGGTCAGGCGTAACAGTGCTTAATGCATGATACAGCATCATATAACACCTCAACATTTCTCTCTAACTTATCACAAGGGACTGTAAAATATCTTCAGTTGCATAATAAAGTATTGTATGAGAACACAAAATAGATTTCCTCACCTCCACACAAAGATAACAGACAAAATGACAGAAAATTATTAATGCCCTGTTTAAAAAGCTTATTGTGTAGCATGCAGAAGATAACACATGAAGTCAGAATGTATAATTACATAAAGATAATGTACCAAAATAGCTTGAATTCATTTTAATATACTATGTCTAACTGGATGTTTATTTTTCTTCTTGTTCTTCTTCCTTTTTAATATTTGGCTTATATCCAATGATTGCAAAAACAGATGGCTGTCATCATGAGAGCTGTCAATCAAACAGCACACAGATGGGTCATCTGCAGGTTAACATGTCCCTGCCTTTGCTGCCTGGATATATAGGGGGGAAAGTTGGAGAGACCACAAAACCACAAATTAAACTACATAGAATTCAGCAGCATATTATATAAACTACAATGTAAAAGAGGAAATGCAGCTACAAGCAAGACAGGCAAGGATAAAAGGTGATTATCAGGGAGATTTTAGTCAAAATATTTTCAATTTCACACCAGGGATAATATGATGTGAGGCGATACAGTGCATGTGAATGTTATACAAAGACATGTAGCTCAAGAAGAGATGTGTGAGGCATTCCTGCTGAAATCCCCCCCAAAATGATTACCACACAGATAAAACTAGCTGAAATAACCAGCGTTTACCACTCTGTGCAGCACTCCCAATCACACAGGTCAGTAGACTTTGATGACTATGCCAGCACCAGTCATTTTCCCAGAGTTAGAGATTACAAAAAAAGCTGCAGCAACCAATGTTACCAATGTTACAGTGTTTAAAACCTGTCTGTGTGGGTACTAGTTTATTCATTTTATCAACATTTCAGCACTGGTAACATGTGTCACACAACTGTGTTTTTCTCCCACATTTGATTGGTTGGGATTTGGGTACCCTTGAAGCAATCAAGCCAAAATGGTACTTCTAACACTTCAAAAGTTGTTTACGAGAATCCAGGTGTCTCATATAAAAGAAAAAGCAAACAAAAGCCATGCATGTTTCTGGCTGTGTGCTCAACACTATGCCATCAATTAAAACACACAGCTGTTCATTTCCCTGCTGCTCCCACATTCTCCAGCTCTGCTGTAGTTTGAGATGATAATGTCATTCCTGGAATAAAGCTTTTAACCTTAGTGTCAGCTCACCCTGAAAACTCAAAATAATAATCAAGGATATCTCACTGCTTCTGATAAAGGAAATGTGTTTTCCTTGGCACCACAACAGGCTCTATTTTTCATTTTCTCCCTAAATTTAAACACATTTTTTAACATCTTCTCCTTCCATTGAGTATCTGATTTGATACTCTTGCTATTGAATACAATATTGGTTGATCCAATTAAGTTAACAGCAGACATGAACGGTAAACGAAAGGAAAACTGGAACCTATGATCTGAAACAATGAAAGAGGACGTGTGGTATTTAGCATTTTCTGTTGCCACATCGAAGCTGTTCATCTCTCATGTATAACTTCAAGCAAGAGGAATTTCTACCTGTTCAAGCTGTTCCACCTGTTCTAATACACTTTTACCTGTTTCATCCTTTTTATTTATTTATTTATATAATAACGTGACTTTTTTCTAGAATTTTTATAAAACTCTTGATTATATAAATAAATTAAAAACTTCTTACCTGAATGACAGATGGTAGGTTGTGAGTTATATGTATATTTGTTTTTAACAAATACCTTTAGCTAAAGGACAGAAATCCCTGATGGTAGTTGCTTTAGCAGCGGAAGCATTTGGAATTTGGAAATAATATTTTAATTGTAAATAAAACCACAAAGAAAATATAGTACTTATTTATCAGCTTTTTTTTTCTTTTTTTAGTTAGTAAAAACAACAAAGTACTATTGGAACAATTAACGTAAACGTATAAAAAATGAAACATACCACAGTATAAACACTAATATATTTCATTAAAATCTCATTTTGATAGAAAATGACCAAACTGTTGCCTTATTTTACCCATTTTAGCTCTGGAGCTCTGCTAGAAAATTGCACATCCAGAATTAAATTAATATATATCTGCAACTACGAAGACTGTTTCATTACTTTTGGTATCATAGCAATGAGGACACTTGTGAGCTGTGTTAACATGCATAAATATTATATGTGTTACAGGTGAAGAATACATGTACAGTAAGTGGCACATAACACAAATGAAAAAAGCTTCAGGCTTGCCTAAAAAAAATCAAACACTTTCAGGATAAATGTAAATGATGCAACTGTAACTGTAAACCTCTAAAGATCCCAGTAAAACATGTGAACTATATGAAATATGTGAACAAAATGCATTTTATTTGGGATGCTGTGACTGACTTTTTTTTGGGGGGTGGGTGTAATTGTTATATTGAGAAAAGAGCAGACTTACACTAATCTAATAAAACAGTACTGTGATAACAACTATCTCTGCAGAGGTCAACACTGATAAAGTGAAGCTGGACAAAATAAGAAAGGTTTTAGTGCAGCTAGTCCAGGTGAAGTCTCCAAAATGACCTTTTTGGCACCGTCTGTTCTCAATGCTCCCAATTTGGGGACCTTAGGTTTTTAAAAGTTAAACAGCTAAACAGATGCCTACCTTGCTTTTTCCTAATTAAAATAAATAAATCATTTTGTTTCTCTATTATAAAAAGCTTAGTTTCCTCATAATTAGAATTGCAGATGGTTGTATCGCTCTTACCAGCCAACTTTGACCCTGTTATGTTTTGTCTGTTTTTTTTTTAATTCAGGCGAGTCTGTGGACAGAAGTCTCTGCTCGTCTTCCACAGCTCCAGAGTCTGTGTCCTGTGAGGTGCCTTGCTCAAGAGACTGTGTTCTCAGTGAGTGGACATCCTGGTCCACTTGCTCTCAGACGTGCTCCAGTAAAACCATCGAGGGCAAGCAGATGAGGACCCGCTCCATCCTAGCTTACAACGCCGGGGAAGGTGAGCGCCCACCCGCCTCCTCCCTTCTGCACCACCTTGTACGGAGACACATGCAAATGAAGCCTGGGTGTCGGCTTTGTCACGGCCTTATAAGTCATCCTTTGCTGTCACTCACCCAATGTCTGATTTCACACTTGTCTTCTTGTTCATTTGTCCTTATCTCAAACAGTCTTCTTATCTGCCCTGGTGATTATTTCTGTTAGTCTGTCTCCTCGCCTGACACTCACTTTTTAAATCTCTTAGATCATTTCTCAGCATGTGCTTGTTCTCTTCAGTTTAAATCTGTGTGTGTGTCATTGTTTTTGCCCTGTTGCCAGATGTTTTCTCATGTTCTTATCTGGGTGTGTTTTCCTCACAGTCACTGCAATGGTTGTGGCGTGGATCACAGTGATGGAGGGTAACTGTAATTAAAGATCACCAGTAGCTGTTGTACACCTCTAGCTATGCGTCTGTATGTAGCCAAATAAAAATTGCCGGTTTGTTTAGAGTCCTGAAAAATGTGTACATTAATGTAGCAGCTTGAGGGTAACTTATGATTGATTGAGTATTCAGCAAGTTGCAATTTAGTCTACCCTTGTTGGAATAGCCTGATTGTATTAGTCATTTGTTCTGCTGTAGTATTAGTTTATGCAGTGCATGACTCACCTGCCGCATTAACATATCCAACATCTGTGTTTATCAAAGGTCTGACACAGGTGCCCAAGTTTCCAGAACTTTTTGGTAAATCTTTCATTCTCAGTAGACTAGATATAATCTAGCTTTGTGTAGTGTTAGAATGATTGAAAAGACTTAATAGAAGAATATTTTTCCCTGTCACACATTTTCATGAAGACACACAGACCCAAGAATAATATCTAAAAGCAGCCCTTTCTCTCCTCTAAAAGTTCCCCCTGCAGAGAAGATTATCTGATTAGATTTTGAGCTCCCTGGCAGATTTTGCAGCTCCTGTCTTGCATATTAATGAAGGTAAAAATTTGTTGAAACCACAGGAATCACTCAAAGCGTAAGACACAGAGTTCACATTGATATTCAGCCACCAATGTTTGCATGGAATTCTGTGTTAATTAATACACTAATAAGCCAATTAATTACCTATTTAGCATAACTGCCTACTCAGGGGTGATTATAGTTGGACTTTGGAAAGCCCAAAAGCCTCTCGCTGTTTGACACCCATCAGGAATGATTTTCGAGATGCATGTTAAGGAGTAATTGCTCCAACTTTTTGTGAATGAAGTACAAATATGGGCAATGGAGGCATACTTTTTAAAAATAATTACTCCCCGAGAGAAAATTATATTGTTAGTGCTGTTAATTTGAGAAAGAATAAAATTAAATATAAACCAGTACCCAAATTTTTAGAAAGTTGAAATGAGAAATGGATAAACCAGAGGCCTGGTAGTTTGGTGGTTCTGCACAGTTGTCGGTGTTCCTAGGGCTGGGCTCTTCTGGACGGAGATCTGTGATGGTCTTCCTGGGATCTGTTGGAGCCAATCTCCCAGTCTGGAGGTCACAGCAAGAGTTCTCAAATGACCACTGGGACCAGAATATGCAGAATATGGACTGGAGACCCCTAGGTCACAATGGGAAACACTACCCAAGGTGGTGGAGAATGAGGGGGCTAAGATCCTGTATGACTTCCAGACACAGACTGTAAATGGTGATGGCCATCCAGCCGAAGATTGTGATCATAAATAAGCGTCAGAGGAAAGCCGTTTGATTGAGCCATCCTAAATCATGTCAATATCAGGAAAAAGGGACATGAGAAACTGGAGAAATACGAAGGACTCAAAGAAGAGCTGGCAAAAGTCTGGAAGGTGAAGGCAGTAATGGTAACAGTGGTCATCGGAGCACTGGGGGCCGTCCCCCACACTGGAGAAGAGACTCCAACAGATACCTGGAGAAAACATCAGACATCTCCATCCAGAAGAGTGCAGTCCTAGGAACAGATAAGATACTGAACAGGACCTTCAGGATCCCAGGACTCTAGTTGAGGACTCAAACTTTGAAAGGAATGAAAGGCAACCCACCCCACCCAGGGGATAGATTTACATATTAATAATGATTTCTTTATTTGTATGTAAATAAATGCCTAATTTGTCTGATTATTTATTATAACAGATGTTAAAACAGTGCAAGAATTACCATCAGAAATCTTTCAGGTAGCAAACCATCCAAACTAACATAGAAAGAAAGGACCATTTTTACTGAAAATGACACAAATGAAAACAGCAATATGGTCAGAGCTGCTTCAACAGCCTGCAACTGATGCGACACCATTTTAAATTTTTAAAAAGTAAAACATGTCATACACTTCACTTTCTCCTCATTCTATCTTCCCTAGTCCTTAGCCTGCCTCAGCTATAGAACAGGATGTACATTTGCTCACATTTACTGTCTAATTTTGCACCTGAAATGTTTCCCGTGAGCTGCCCCACATTTTCTGTAATGTCTTACCTACAGCATTTTCTAGGTCAGGCTCATATCAGACGTCATATCAAGTTAGTGTTGGGTTGTTATCTCCCCCCACCCCTGGTGTTAGTCAGGTAAGATTGTGTGGATCAGTCAGCAGAAAGAAAGTTGTTCCCAGTAACTATTAGTTTGAGATTGTCACATATGTGCACTGTCACTCGTTTAGGAGCTGGCTTTTTGTCAGATCTGGCAAGAAATTTCAGGTGTTCAGGTCCAGTGATGCCCCTCACACTTTGCTGAAAGCCGTCTGTGTCTGTAATTACTCTCGACCAGACAGGACTCTCTCAGTCCACTGCCCCAGCAGCCGACCGACTGCTGCTTCCCCAGAGAAATAAGAGGAACACAAAGAGGGCAATTGCTGTGGGGAAATCAAAAGCAATAGGTTGCACACTGAAGTCTGACCTGTGATTTGCAGAATGGGTTTAACACACTCAAACTCCGTTTATTAACCCAAGCAATCAGCAAATATATAAACAAATCAAACTGTCTATGTTTTTGTTGTCTTTGTTTTTATGGATTTCAGTTTGAGAGCCTCAAATCCCAGATATTCATGAGGAAGAGGGTTGAGTTAAAATGCTATGAAAGACACATTAAGCATCGTTTTTTGTAATTATGAAGAAATATGATACAACACAATGAGTTCTTGAGCCTGCATCACATTATTGCTTTGCATAAAATCTGGCAGCCACATAAAGATTAATCAATTTAAGCCTCTGTGTGTAGCCTCCAGAAACAAATCCTCACATTTCTCTTCAAACTTTAAAAGTGAAAACTGGCTCATTCACTGTTTTGTTTTTTTGTTTTCACTTCCTGCAAGAAAACAATTTTCTTTGTGGTTAATTTATCATGATTATTAGGTTGTCACAAAATGCAAGCAGCTGGCTACTCTTTATTTAGCAGACTGTACATAAGTGACCAGTTAAAAAGCCCTATACTTTCCAGGAAGGTTCTTACCTTAAAAAAAAAAAAAACTATTGTGAGCTTGTAACAAATATGTAATCATTTAAGATCAGTGGGACTCACAGATTCAGGAGTATCTGGGAGTTAAAATGAGCATCTAACCAAGTAGTGAGTGAGTAAAATTGAAAGGACTTAAAAGAGACTCAAAACACAACATGAGATGGAAAGCTGTTGGATGGAAAGCTAAATTTCCTCTAGTAACTGGGTTGGTTTGTCAGACAGGTGCATTTAATCAAACTACTTCCCGAGGTTTGTGCCATGCAATGCAAAGATCACTGAAGTATGGACAGTATGGCCAATTTTGGGATCATAACAGAGTTGATGTAGCAGGAATTATTTTAAAAAGAATCTTAGAACAATTGTGCTTCATTACACATCCTGCAGACTCAGGGCTATGTTAGCATTAATTTTCACTTTTGAGTAAGATATATATATTTTTTTACTCTGCATTCAGTTTACCTTTTACACATTTTGGGTCGGCAGTGGCTCGGGTGTTAGAGCGGGTTGTCCAATGATTGGAAGGTTGCCGATTTGATTCCCACTCCCCCAGTCATCTGACGTTGTGTCCTTGGGCAAGACACTCAACCCTCCTTGCCTCCAGTGCCGGCATTGCTGGTGTATGAATATAGATATGAATGTTCGGTGGTGGTCGGAGAGGCCGTAGGCGCAGATTAGCTGCCATGTTTCCGTCAGTCTGCCTCAGGGCAGCTCTGGCTACACATGTAGCTTACCATCACCAAGTATGAGTGAGGAGTGAATGAATAATGGATACAATGTAAAGCACTTTGGGTGCCTTGCAAAGCACTAGAGGAATTTAATCCTTTATTTTTATCATCTTAAACATGCATATTGTATTAATACTGCATTGTGAAACTTAGTTAGTTAAATGTTTTAGGGCAAAAAAAAAAAAAAAGGGTAAAATGACAGGCTGCAAATGAGTCAGTTGAATGACACTAAAAGGTTTGGGGGAATTAGGCAATTATTCTGAAAATAAAAACAGTGCATAGAGTAACCTCCTTTTACGATCCAATAAAATTTTCTCACACTTTTAAAATGTTGCTCTTCTCTGTGGTTTCCTCAGGTGGCGCGCTGTGCCCGAACAGCAGCGCCCTGCAAGAGGTGCGGAACTGCAATGAACACACCTGTACGGTTTATCACTGGCAAACGGGGCCCTGGGGCCCTTGCATGGAAGACCCTTCAACGTCATCACTTAACACCTCTGCAGGGGTGCGTCCCAGCAGCGATGGTCAGGGTCCATGCTCCATGGGAATGCAGACTCGCAAGGTGATCTGTGTTAAGGTCAACGTTGGACAGGTGCCACCCAAGAAGTAAGCTGTTTGGCTTTTCATTTCAGTCTGTGAAATCTCTTTTTGTGGTCAGCGGGTTTGCCTTGATCCATAATACCATATGTTTTGACATATGTTTATGATTTGGATTTAATTAGGAATGCAACCTTTTAAAAAAATCCTCAATCACTTGATATTTACTATATTGTCTTAGTTACATTAGGAGTTTGTCTAGTAGATAACATAAGCACCAACTTACTTAACCGTTTACTTAACCACTTACAGTTTAAGTGGCAAAAGTACTTAAATTCAATGATTGGCACAAAAAAATCTGTTTAAAGTATTAAACAGAAAACAAGCTGCAGTTTACGCAGCCTGTAATACTGTTCCACAAGAGCACTCAGTGCATCCCAAAGACTAATGCTGTATTTCCCAATTTAAACAAGTGGTCCTGATTCCCATTACATCCCTTTGCTTTAGCTTTATTTTGGGAATAATTTACCCATTATCCTCACAACAAGCTTAATTCCTGTTGCATTAATGTGAAATAATTGTCTGAACATAAGACGGAGCAACTGTTCATTTCAGTCGACTTTCGTTCACCTTTTCATAGACATTTGCACACAGATAAAGC
>CM047980.1:7902248-7914255 GCA_026261665.1 Melanotaenia duboulayi | reverse complement strand
TATATATATATATATATATGTATGTACATTAGCACTGACATGGCTGTAAATACCTCATCTTTTCTAGGTGGAAAACCCACAAATGGAGAAAGTGCCAATTAGTCCCATGGCTTCTCAGAAAAGACTCCCCTGGTGCACAAGAGACCTGTGGACCAGGACTTCAGACCAGAGGTGCTGAAACAAATCTTCCCACATCCTGTTTTCCTTTTTTATATCTTCACTGAACCATTCCTAATCATCAGAAATTAGATTTTTGCTCATCTCGTTGCATCTGGAGCCCGGCCACGAGGCAGCTGACGGATGAGCCAAGGTTTACAGAAAAGGCCAATTTACTTAGAGAAGCATTAAATCCTCCTACTTACAAGATGTGGCAACACTGAGGATGACACTTCAGGGGGCGTTTTTCTTCTTTTCAGGTTATTTTTGTTTTTTTTCTTTGAAATCGTGGAGAGTTTGGGGAGGAAATGTTTTCCCATCTCGTGGTGTGTCTCTTGAGACTTGTTTGACAGTCAGAGTTGTTTCACTGCTGACTTTTTTTCGCCTCGGGCTTGAATCATGCAATATTAATCATATGTCTTGTGGAATTTGGTAGAAGTTTCTGCACTTTTTCAATAACAAACGGCAGCCCGGTCCCATGTTCATACAGGCTTCATGCATAAGTGGCAAATACTTTAAAGTATAAAGCTGTAACTTAGAGTACTGAGAGGCTTTCATAAAAATCCACTTTAAGGGGTCGCACAGAATGATCAGTTTCATTGTGCTCCACCTCCTATGGAAAGCTATTATTCGTGCTTATATTTCCTGCTTCTTTTTTGCTTGCTTGCATGAATAGAGGAAGAATCAGCTTATTCCAGCAAATGCTATACGATCCACTTCAAACTTTGGGATTCTGTGCGGCCTCGAAGAGATTTGATACCATGTGACAAGTGATGTCCAGACCACTCCCCCTGCCCTTGTCTTCACACCTCTGTCACTTCTAAACAGTAGAAATCATGTTGTCATTGACTCAGATCAAATGAGACACACTGTTCTCTCTGCTCTGTGGTTTCTGACAGGATGTTGTGTTGTTTACCTGCACAGAGGCTTTCCTTAGAGTGGGAAAAACACTGTAGTGGCTCCATTAAACACAGAGCAGAGAGCTTGGACCTCTTTTTCCCTCAAACACATACACACAACAAGAAGTGACCTCACACACCATCAGGCAGAGGCTTTCCAAACCAATTGCAATGCCCATGGGGGTTAAAAAAAATTGCTCAGAGATTGATTTCTCCATGAAAGTACAGCCCTGCAGAATGTCTGCGAAACAAGGAAATGAAATACTGCAGCAACATAAGTAATACCCTTTATTGAAAGAACAAAGCATATGATGATGCAGTTAAAGGCTAATTGACTTGAGGGCTTCGGACCAATAGAAGTAGAAATGAAATTGTGTCTGCTTCTTTCATGATTTATATTAAACCTTCCATTAAAATCTGAATTGTGCAGTTCAGATACGTGTTTTAATTTAAAGCAGATGCATTATGGTCGTTTTTTCACATGTTGTTTCATTTTCCTGTTTCAATGAAAGGTCTCAAATACCAGAGGGACAAATTAACACAGCACCCTCATGGTAACAGCTCGGTTTGTACTGATTTTGATTGGCAGTTTTATTCTCAATTACTTTCTTTTCACTCAACTGAACTTCAACCACGGACAGTTTGGTACTGATCTCTCTTGTTCAGGCACCAGTAATCATCCAATGAACTGGTCCATGTAGGTGAAATAGCCCAGAGAAAACTGGTGGCCAGTAGCCTGCCTGTTGGATTCCTTAGTATGACAACTTGGAATAAATACTTAAAAAAAATAATTAATTTAATTAATTTGGATTTAACTGGAATGAATTAAATATTAGTTCTACTTAAACTTGTTTACTTAATAAAGTTTTCTGTGACTCTGAAATGGTTTCAAATCATTTTCGAATGGTAAAAATCTATGAAAACACAAGAAGTTGGATGTCTTTATTAAGAATTGAAGTAAAGTTTGTTTGCAGAACAGTAACTTGCTGATAAATATTTAGCTTTTATTTATTATGTTATTGAACTATATAANAAATATTTAGCTTTTATTTATTATGTTATCAATTTGACAAAATTCTTGTTAGTATATTTAGATAATTTCTTTATTAAATAAAAAGAACTATATAATTTGCTAACTAGAATTTTGCTGGTGATGGTCAAGCAGAAAAATTAAATCGGGAGCCAACAATGAAGTGATTCTAACTTCGACTGCAGCATTATTTCACGGTATGTGTAGAGGAAAAGAAGGGGCATCAGACGGTTTTAAACTTTGCTCCGGCTGTGTAGTGTGAGCCTTTTTTATCATTTTTGAAATGTCATGGAGACAACAAGATGGAGCCCTTAAGTCTCTTAAAACAAAAGCATAAAGTACAAATGTTTAATAAAGTATGAGCACCTCAAAGTGTCATCTGCAGTATTGTCAGTATTTGTGTACACAACAAGTGTCTTGCTCAGAACATAATACATTTCTTTATTTGTCCGACTGTTTAGAACAGCCTTGTTATTTCCAGCTATCACCTTGTTAAAACATTAAAACAATGAACCATGATTACCATGATTAATATTCTAATGGTTTTAGTTTTTTTTCTCCCCAACGTCTTCTTACTCTTCCAGCTGTGTCCTGTCGCCAGCTGGACGGGACACTGGCCGACATCAACGAGTGCCTGAAATTCACCAAGGCCATGCCCACCATCACTCAGCGCTGTCAGCTCCCCTGCCAGGATGACTGCCAGCTGACCAACTGGTCCAAGTTCTCGTCCTGCACAGCTGACTGCGTGGGGGTCCGCACCAGAAAGAGGGCATTGATTGGTGAGGATGGAGGGTGATAGCTCTAACAATGCACTGTTGTGAACACTTAGCAAAATAAGCTTATTTGCTCTGCAGAAGTTAGTTTTGCTGAGGTACCACACACTTTGATGGGCAGTGTTGGTGGGTTTAAGAGGGCTAAAGTGCTAACGTGAAGGGCAGGGCCATAAATCTATTCAGATAGTTCTGTTCACCTAAATGTTCCAGTGGGATTATAGCAACAAATCTGAATGAACTCCCCAGCCTTTGTCATCCATCAGTGTTACCAGACAGTTTTCCTGTGCATCATGGTCATAAAAGCAATATGACAACAGTGGTGCAGTGCATTATGGCACCTCAGGAGATTACCGGAGCAGGGAAAGTCCACTTTAAGCTTTAAATGAGTGGATATGGAAGGTTTTTATTTGTTGCTGGTGTGAAAGAGCAGAAAGGTCACAGTCTGTGTAATTTAGAATTGAAGTTCTTTTGAGTATTAATGCACAATATAGATGTGTTTTTATCAAGAATCCTGCAGCTACGTTTGGGAAAAGGTTTTCAGCTGCAAACGGACATCAGGCAGTTTTTTTTCTATCTTATATTGGAGCATGTTAAAGCATATAATAGTTTCCTTTGCTTCTTTTGAGATTTGCAAATTTCACAGACAAATTACAGGTTGCTGCTGGGACACAATTAAACAGCAGCTCTGATCCAGATGCAGAAAAACCTTGGCAAACTTAGAGAAATTACTTTTAAGAACTAAATAAATTATATAAAAGAAACGGCAGGTTATATATATTTAAAAAATTCCTCTAAGCATCTCCTCATTTGCATGTGAAACAGCTCCTGATGACCACCTGAGAAAAAAAGAAGTTTCTCTGCACATCGACTGTCTGTAACCATGTTTAGCATCAAGCGGTTTCAGTAAAAGTGATTTTACCAGATCAATCTATTATCATGTCTTCCAAACTCCAGAAACAGATTTTTTCTCTTTAATTAAACCATCAAAAATCAACATTCACAGTAAAACTCATCCATTTTAGCCTAAACCAGATCCACTGATGTCAGTACAGATAAAGAACCCTCTTTCTGAAAATGAATTTGCTCATCTTACTCCATCTTCACTCTTCAGGGAGAAGCAAGAAGAAAGACAAGTGCAAGAACACACAGATGTACCCTCTAAGTGAGACGCAGTACTGCCCCTGCGACAAGTACAATGCCCAGCCAGTGGGGAAGTGGTCGGACTGCATCCTGCCTGAGGAAGGCAGAGCGGAGAGCGTCACGGGAATGAAGGTCAAAGGAGACATCAAGGAGTGTGGACAGGGCTATCGCTACCAGGCCATGGCATGCTACGACCAGGACAACAGGCTGGTGGAGACCTCACGCTGCAACAGTCATGGTGAGTTGATTTTTATCCATATTAAACCGTTTTTTGAGCATTTTGCCTGAAATCTTTATTTTCTTTGATTAGAAGATTGATATTAAGTTTTCTGCTTCTAAAAGTGTGCACACCAGATTCTGCATCGTCATAGTGTCCCTTTTATGACGTTTTCTCCTGAACACGAAGCAGAAAATCCCGGATAAAGACGGAACAATCTCAGCTTGACATGTTTGAGTGCTCTGAACTCCATCAGTAAAAATAGGCTCTCTTGCTTCTGTGTTATCTCTGAAAATTGTTGTGTTTGAACTGACCTCCCAAAGAACACTTTGCAGTGTAACTCCCCCCCTGGATAAACTCATTTCCTGGCTAAAGTAACTCAGCATGTTTCGGACTCACACGCTGAAGTACTAGCAGCTGACAGCACTTGAGCTTCTCATTGCTCTTCTTCCATGCCAACCGAGTGCAAAGCCAGCGGAAATTTCCTTCCATTTTCACCAGAGTCAATTACTTCTTTCCATGCACACATCCAGAAGGGGAAGAAGACTTTCTATAAGGATCTTTTTTATAAAGACATGGCTAGAGTACAAACCAGAAACCAGAGTTTTGGATTAGTTTTGGGGGGCAACCAATGGTACGGAAGCTAGTCAGCATTATGGTAGCAGGTTAGACCGTTTTATGTTCTACCTTTGCAGTTTTCTGAATTTATTTCTCCCAAAAAAGACGTGATGATTTCCATTTGTTGCTCTTGTGGTAGAACCACAGTGGTTTGGATTCATTAGCACTCTGTAGACAAATCCTGTGGCAATTTGTGTGTTGTGTGTAGTCATCAGTGCATTAATGTAAGCTGCTTTTGATAAACAATCCATACTGGAATATAAAACTCAAATCTCATTATAATAAGTCATCAGAAGTTGGTAAAGAAATTGTTTTAAATTTTTGCAAAAGCTGTTAATTTTCCATTTTAGTCAGATATTTGACATAGTTTTGCTATGAATAGTTTAGGCTGCAGAACACCGTGTACATTTTCTGTTTGTGATACTGTTCGAATGATTTATATTTTCATGTCACAACGTTGCCCTGATGAGGAAAAATAATGCTGCATTTCACAATATCTCCCAAATTAGTCATTTGGTGCAGAGTTATTGGCTAAAACCACTGGAACTGAGCAATAAGACCTGCAGTGTACTTGGTATACAGCCACTCGCCTCTAAGAGACCCAGCTTGGGGGTCTTGGAAAAAAAAAAAAAGAAAGGAAAAGTAAAAGAAAAAGAACAAATTTTGGCTAATAACTACACATTATGACCAGTGTGGAAATTAAACAAATATATTGAACCAACAACCTCCCTGTATATTAGCTTTAGACCAAAAAAAAAGTGATATAATGGAGGGTTTTCATAAATCCATCATTTATTCCTTACTCTGCATGTACCACGCAGCTGCAGCCGTGGATTAGCATGTAGCTAGCAAAAGCATAGATATATTTTTAGATCATCCACTTCAACAAGTGCCTACAAATCACCTCGCAGGTCAGACAGAAGAGAAACTGTTGGAATTATCCAGTAATGGGACATTGAAAGTCTGATTTCAGCAGGTTAATCATGAATGCTTTTGGCCATGCCTCTCTCTCAAACTCACTGCTGAGGCCAAGCAAATATTGCTTCCCCTTCCTGCCACTTACCTCTCCGAGCCATCATTTTCCACTTTGACTGCAATGAAAAATAAATACAGGGCTCGTTTACAAGTGGAGGATAATCTGAGAGTTTGTCACCCATCACTCCCAGAACAGATAAAACAGACTCATCCCTGTCACTAAGTCAATGTGTTATTGGTGGAGTAACTGACTGTTACATGAAAATGCAGTGAGATCCAATTTTATTTTTAAGAAAATATATCCTGTTTATAATAGTTCCTATTAGCTAGAAGGTCAAATGGCAGTAAATATGTTTTGATTGTCGTTAGGATTATGATAGGTGTCTGTGGCACAAAAGTTAATCAATGTATGTGTATAGAGAGGTAAATAATGACTTAATAAGGAGCTGGTGTGGTGCTTAGAAACAAAAAACAGGTGGAATAATTGCAGGAGTTAAACTACCTGAAATAACCAAGGAACAGACTTTTACCAATAAAAAAAATTAAGTTACCTTATTTAATTTGAGAACAGTGCAAAACAAAACACTTAACAGGAATACACCAATCGAAAATACTAAATATAAGTAAGTAAAAACAGAAACAACACAAAAGCTAAAAAAATGCATAAACAAGTAAATAATTTATTATATTCATTTGGTTTCAGAATCACACAAAGAATTTGTGGAAATCTTAAGATGCTGTGGCTGTGGATGCTGGTTGTAAGCTTGTAATAAATCACACCAACCATTAAAACAGGGACAGAGTTGGTTTCAGCCAGACCACATGTTAATATGTCAAAATATATATATATTTTTACTTTCCAGCTGTGGGATAAGTTACTTAAAAGGTGTCTTATACACATTGTTGGACATTTTAAGCCTCATGTTTCCCTCCTTTGGCTGCATCCACCATTGGTGCGTATATATGGGGCCTAGGTGGATAATGAGCTGATAAATAGATGCCATGTGGGTTTCTATGAGGATTACACTGGGGGCTATACAGACCCACACTCATTTGTTAAACCCAAATGGGTCTCATCTGTGTTACCCATTTTGAGCACATATTTCCCATTACAGAGCCAGCTGTAAGTCACACAGGGGGGGCGGCATGGCTCAGTGGGCATGGCCCGGAGAGCTCATGTCGAGGTGTCCCTGAGCAAGACACCTAACCCCTAATTGCTCCTGATGGGTCATGGTTGAGCGCCTTGCATGGTAGCCTCCGCCATCAGTGTGTGAATGTGTGTGTGAATGGGTGAATGTGACGTACGTGTAAAGCGCTTTGTATAAAAGCGCTATATAAGTACTGGCCATTTACCATTTACCATTTACACAGGGAGCCCACCTTGGTTTGTTCAATGTGGGGGACCCATGTGGGCTTGGGTTAGCACATCTAATTTGTGCCCTTGACTCGTAAGTGCCCATGTACCATTGTGAAGCTATGGGCAATCCCACAGGGAGCCATTTTCTAGTCTGTTTATTACAATCATCAGCTCTATGTACACATGGTAGCTCAAACTACAGATCCCTGAGTGAGTGAGTTTCCCAATAAAATCTGCAGTCACACATTTTCATCTCCATATTTCTGTGAAATTTAAATAAGAAGCCTGGGTTGTTCTTAAGAGTCTGGCATCCAGTGATGATGCGCTTACAAGATGAAGGCAGCATAGTTGGCTAATTGGATGTCAGATGCAGATCTAGACGGTATAGTTAGTCTGTTATGTGCTAATGCATATAATAATGTATAACATCTTTTCAGCGGCTTTGCCATCTTAAACAGTGTAGCATCAAACTATGATGGCATTTACAAAAAAGAAAATCCTTCACACAATTATAGTTAAAACAAACCTTAAATCCGCTTTCAGGATAACTTATTCATGTTTTCTTTTCCTTCTTAAACACATATAATGTGTTTTAAAGCAAATCTTTAACCTTGCTTTGCACATACTTTGGTTTATACCACCCTTGAGGATGGATGCAACCCTCCACAGGCTGCTTCAAAGTCATGAACTGTACTACAACTTATAGCAACCCAGATTTTCTCCTGTTTTCAGGGCAGACATTTACTGTACCGTAGGTAGCAGATGCAAGAGTAACTTCATCTTTTTTTTTCCTTTTTTTCTGTTGACTATTCTTCTGAAGCGTAAAAATTTGTTTCTGCTCAAATGTCTGTGGATGCATTTTGAATTCCAGCGTTCATTTAAGTGGGCCTTTTTCTGGCAGACTCCTGCCAGATGTCAGAATCATTTGTCTCCTTGTTGTAGGGTCTTATCTTAGATCCAAAATACTTCAAGTAAAAATTCCCAGCTCGAAAACGCGTTGTGAAATTGCTGTGAAATAGAATGCGGGAGACGTTCAAATGAATACATCAGTGCCGTGCATACATAAACATGGTTTTAGTCTCCTTGTGTGAGTCACAGATTCAGTTATGCGTCGGTTAATCTGAGTGTGGGTGTGACAACAGCACTTCGTAAAGATGGGGTTGTGTGTTTTTGTGTGTGTTGGCACTTTCTGTGTATTTTTACACCTGTGGGAATGTTTATGAGTGTGTGCTTGCATCCATGAATTCATCCTCTGACACCATTGAGTTAGGAAATAAAAGAAATGCTCCTTGAGGTGCTCGGAAAAAGAAAAACATATTCACGAGCCTCGACGATTGTTCATGCAAATGCAATCATCAAATCTCTTTTTTCCCTCTTTTCCATTTCACCACCATCTTCATAATTCTGATAAAGGAGGAGACACAATCCCTCCAGTGCTCCTGGCTGTGATGTCAATCAGCCTAACTGTGCCACTGCTATCCCTTTACACCAACAGATAAATGGAGTTTATCATTAAAAGTGCATGTTGCTACAAGATTTGAGACATCCCTTTTTAGATTGCCTGGTTTCTCCCTAAGAAGGAGTGAACGTATTTCTGCAGGAAGGAGAACGATGAATTTCCTTCACATCCACACTGAGTTGCTGTTTCAGAACTGTGACAAAAATAATTCATCTTAAAGCATTGGAGACATTAATTTGGATATTGCATGTTTTTGTTCTAAAAAGCTCTGTGAAGCTCAGCTGCAGGGTTGTAGCAGTCTGCACAGAAACAGCATCCAAATCACACATTGATTGTTGTGTTAGTTCCCTGCAACCACTGCAGTCTGACACAAGGTCTAATTAATGGGTGAAGTTTAATATAATCAAGGTTAAGTGAAGACCAAGGCAACTTGAGAGTTGGATGGATCCAGTCTGTTGGACACAAACTGTTATCGGCTGATGGGAGTTATTGATCTATGTTCTCTTACCTTGTCAAATTTAACATCATAATATCCAGTTAGCCCTTTAAATGCCTTTAATGCAAGTAAATGTGTAGCCCCACTTCGTATAACAATTGTAATCCACCACAGAGTTGTTTGCCACCATCAGGAAGAGGAGCTCACGCTGTTCTCTTTATAGAGTGAGTGTATTTATTACTGCTGCACATCCAACAAAGCCGATGTCTAGCTCCTGTAACATTATCCTCTATGATATGTGACATTACACGCTTGGTGAGAAAGAACACATGAACCTAAAGCAAACTGACAGAGTTTATCCAGTAGCCTGATTGTGTAAACTACTGTAATGTTCCCAGAGCCTGTCTTTATTAAAGCTGATTCATAGCTGATAACCTGCCTGATAAGGTTGTAAATTTACAGCTGGGTCTTATTTTGCATATTTTAGACAATGAAAGGGATGAAAAACATTCAGATTGTTGTTAATCTAAAACCTGGGCCTACAAAGACTAAATCTCAGACACTTTAGTAACCAAATCACCTCTGAAGACGTCTCAGCCAGAGATGGGCTCTGTCCCTCCAGTAGCTGGGGTTCAACACAGTGGCCCGAATGTCCCTCAACTGAGTTGTCAGTGACTGGTCCTCAGTCCATCTATGTGTCAGTGTGGGCAAGATGCTGAAGCCCTCATTGGCCCACAATGTACTCAGTCAGTGTGTGATTGCAGAGGGAAAAAAAGGTGTGTAAATAGTGTATGATGGAGTGTCCAGAAGTCAACTTTCTTTAAATGTTGCCATGAAAACTGGAAATAAGTACAGTTTTGTGACAAAATGTGCAAACATGAATGGATATACAGCAAACAGAACATAAACTAAGTTTGAACAATTCTAGCAAGCAATCAATCAATTTTTGGTCTAAACAGCTTTATTCTTCATCACCGTCTGACCCCACTTAGACAGCTTTCTTATCATTTCTTTAGCACTGTAAAGCTTGACCCAAAAAAAATAATACACAAGTTTTTTTTTCCATTCAAAACAATTTTTGACTCACAACATGTAAGCAACAACAACAACGTGTTGTACGGTTTATGATGATGTGTATTTGTAGAGCAAAAGGCCTCTACCAGGGGGCAGAAGACAAATATCAGATTGTATACTACGGGGTTAGAAATATTTGTATCAAACATTAAGCACAGCATAAAAGGGCTGTGCAGCTTTCAGGGATGGTTCTCCAATCTTTCCAAAGCTCTTCTTTGGATGTTTCTGCCTTTTGTTCCGTTCTCTTTCAAGAGGATCCCACACTGCTTTAATAATATTGTGTCATTTTCATACCTCAGTCTTTTCTCCCTGTTTCCCTTCCTTAAGAATGGCTTCTTGACAAGCCATGGAGATCATTTCTGATGATGTTTCAGTGAAGAGAAAATGGATCAACTGAAGGTAAAGAAGGATTTTCTCTTTTTCCTCTTGATGACATTACTGTTAGATACTGCAGTAGACAGTTTTTTAGTCCTGACACTTCTTTTGTCCTCCACTTGTCAAGGACACACTGCACTCCATGCTGAGATATGCCAAGTTTTCAACTAATAGCTCTTTGGGAATCAACCTTTTGGTGCAAAAACACTATTTTCTGTCTGTCAAAAGGTGTTATCTTTGGCATTTTTCATAGATGCAACTGCAGAAAAAAATTGGTGTCTCTATTATAGATTTTGTAAGCCTATTTTTACTGATTGGTTAATCTGACTTTCATTTTTATGTTTGAGTGATTAATAGGTCAGTGTTACATCCCTTCTAAATGGTCAGGTCTAAGGACTGGACTGAAAATAAGTGGAAAAAATAGCCAGTGTCCAAACAAAAAACTTGGAAAGACCTTCAGAAAGCCTGGCCTATTCTCAAGCCCACTTTAAAAGGTTTGAATTCTTGGGAGCCAAATGTATATGAAAAACAAAGTTGCCTCAAGACTTTTACATAGTGTACATTTTTATATTTATAATGAGAAACATTACACTGGTATTTGTGTGAATGTCTGAAATGCTACATGGATGCACTTATCAAGAATGAGTTGAACAATCTGAGGTGTTGGACAGAACCTTCATTTTGAAATTAGTTGTTTTTAAAAATGATGGTTGTCCATTGCAGCTATGACCTGGGCTACTTACTTGTTCTTGATTGTTTTGGGTTGTTTGTTCCTCTCTGTGATGAAATCCTTTGCCTTCAACCCTTCTGGCTCAAAGTAGCATTCAACCAATAACAAGCATGTAAGGAATAACATTTTAGAAAAAATGTTTTAATCTGCACAAAATAAAACAAAATGAATTAGAAATACAAGAAGCCCACAGGGATATTTTTTTTATATCTTACCAAAAACTGTATGAACATAACAACAAATAAAACAACATGTTCTCTATATAACTATGTAACTAAGTAATTATGTTACATTATGCAGAAGAAGAAATAATATATTAAATATCTACTAGGTACCTTGAAATTGTTCCAGGTGAAGTATAACTGGGGGAATCTAGTAATAAATTTAGCTCCATGCCACATATTAGAGAATGCTCATATTTTTATATCTTCATGACCATAAAGGACTCATAATGCTGTAACCTTCGCTGCAGCTCAATTCTGGAGGAAGGCTCAGGGGGCCTTGGCCTCATCTTGGTGGATTTGTTAAAGGAGGAGGGGAAGCAGCCACTGTAGAAATCCATAAAGGATAAAGCTTAAGGGCAAGAACCTTAGCAAGGACCTATGAACGAGAGCAATACAGCAGTGAACAGATTTGTTGGTGCATGACGACCGACATTTGTAGTAATAGGAGGAACACACTTAGAGCTTCTTCCATATAATTTTACATAATATATGGTTTTAGACTAAGATCATGAACATGAAGGGTTCCATCTGGCATATGGTGCCC
>CM047980.1:7888160-7900749 GCA_026261665.1 Melanotaenia duboulayi | reverse complement strand
AAAGTTTAATCTCCACTGACAGTTTGTTCATGTTGTTTGCAGCATAAGAGCTAAATTCTGCTTCTCCATGTTTAGTCTGGACTCTGGTCTGGACTAGTTGACCAGAGTCTTTGGATCTAAGAGCTCTGCTAGGTTTATATTCTCTGAACATGTCACAGATGGATTCTGGGCCTTAACTGTTCTGGGATTTATAAACAATCAGAAGGGTTTTAAAATCTGTTCTGACTGACTGGAAACCAGTGTAAAGTTTCAAAACTGGTGTGATGTGTTCAGATCTCTTAGTCCTGGTTAAAAGCAGCATTTTGGATGAGCTGCAGTTGTTTAATCTTTGATCTCTTTGAATTTGTTCTCTGTTTTGTCTTCATTTAACTTTAGAAAATTCTCCCTCATCCAGGATGTTTATTTGCTCCAGACACTGAAAAGAAGCCAACTCTGGTCCGCTTGAAAACTGAGGCTATCAGTTCACTTGTAGGTGAACCCTGGAGCGATTTGCTTGCAGTGTGAAAGCAAACTGACTATCCAGTGAACCAAAGGGATAAAATGCTGCAGAGTAACATCCTGTATAATTCGCTGCCTCTCCTGCTGCTCATACCAGACAGATTCTGGTGAAAACCGTATTATGTTTGGTGACTAAGGCCTGGTATACACATAACGATTTTTATGAGATTTTTTATCTGGTCGAGACCTCACATGTGAAGATAATAAAGTCAGTTTTGATCTTATTCTGTGTGGTGTGCTCCAAAAATGGAATCACAAAACAACACACAAATAAAGCTGCTGTCCCTCAACTCATCTACAGTCTAGTCCCCCAAAGCCGGACAAAGGTTGAAACGTAGAAAAAGAACCTTAGCAACAACCGGCAAAAAAACTAAGAAGAAGAAACATAACAATAATCGGAAAACACAACACACAGCATGGAAGAGAATATAGGACGAAGGAATGATGGTGGTCTTGKGACTATTGTTAACAGAAAAAACTAGAACTGAAAAAAATAGCAGACTGGAGACGGCGTGAACACGGACTTGATTTACTTCCTTGTTCCCCAGCCAGCTCGCTCTCTGATTGGCTAAATTCTGTGCCACGTCACCATCCACGCAGTCAGAATGCACGAGTCGTCAGCATTCCTCAGAAATCGGCTCTGAAGTATTGAACATGTTTAATATTCCCAATTGTTAGCTGTTTCGGAGCGGATTATCATGACAAATCGCGTCATAACACACCACGGACCAAATGATAATTGAGGCTAAATCGGGACAAAAACAGCCTAAATATCGTTATGTGTGTAACAGGCCTAAAGTAAACACAGAAACCCAACAACTGCCTAAATGTATTGTTGCTCCATTATTTACTTGGAGTGAACGAGTCTTTTTAAGTCCTGGCCAATGAAAAAGCCAAGTTTTCTTCTTCCTCCTGCTTATTTATTTGGTTGTTTTGAGGAATATCACCCCATATTGCAACCAAACCACAAACAAAGTGGATGTCCAGGGGGTCTGGTCCACCTGAGTAAAGAACAGTGTGAAAGCAAACCAAACGTTCTAAATTTCTTAGCGTTCCTCACCCAATCTAACCTAGTCCCCCAGTCGATCATTGACTGAATGTGTCCTAAATGAATTACTTAAAAAGTTCGGTGAATGATTTATAATGAAATTTATGGAGCGTTAATCCATTTTTTTGTATGGTTGTAGATGATATCCTCATATTTGCATGTTTTTTTTTACTCTTTAAGATTTAGAATACCAATTATTTCTTATATCTGAATGACAAAATAAGGCAGGAAATTTCAGGATACAGTTTTTTTTATCATTACCACATTATGAATGATATTAAAATCTGATTCCTCTAAAAACAACAGGGATAGAGGCGTCTGCTACATGATGGCCAGAGATTTCAGCTGTGTCTGTACAGCTAGTCTTCATGTGGAAGCAGTTTCATGCATATCCTTATTATCATCAGGAGGTTTAAGGGTACTGGCAGTAAAACTGCTCTCATTATCTGGTAAAATTGGCTTTCCGGCAGTTAAGGAAGCTTTCTACAGCGGCGACAACTGCTCTTGGGAATGACAGCGGAGACTTGTGTCAGGCTGCGAGCTGATTTCTAAAGGCATCCGGAGTGATTTCGTGCCTGGACTCAGACTAAAAGCCTCCCTGAGGAGAAAAGACACCTTACAAGTTTATATCAGCAAAGTGAAGTGAGGACCCGGGTGCTGCTGCATTTGTATTCTAAATGATATAGAGGGATTTGACTTGAGTGAAGGAAGGTCAGAGGTATAGGAGCTATTTCAGAGGCCATGCTGAAGTCAGCACAATCTGAATGTAGAGATCCTGAAGTGGACTCTCAGGGGCATCAGTGTTTAAAGATGCCAGGCAGACACATGTCTGTGTGTAAGCAGACGTATGTGTACAAATGGGACTATACAGGAATTTATTTGTAGTGAAAGTGCTGCCAGAACTTGAGTTCTGACTGGATTTATAATGCTTTTTAGTTTCTAATCATGTTAGTTCCAAGGAGTCATACAGCTCTGTTTTTGGCCATCAGGGTGGATAGCAAGATCACCCTTCAACTGTCCTCTCCAGCTGAGCCTGGTTTAGCCCCCATGGTTAAGCTCCAACAAACCAGCTCACTGTGCTTTTCAACACTTCTGGCAGCACTGGTCTGTATGGCTTTTTCAATCACAAAAATCTCCCAAATGGTATTCAATTTTTTCAGAATGATTGCTTCTGTGGTACCTTCACATGAAGTCTTGTTTAAAGGTGTGGTACAGTTTTGTGCTGCTATAGACTTGTTTCACTGAAGCTGGACTGTGACTGGCTTTTCCTTTCCTGACCTTAGTAAAATCCTCATATTAAAACAACTCTCTGCTTTTGAGCATGACACTTGCAAAACACTTTAGATTCATCATACAGCTATAAATTGTTTGTAAAATGCTTTCACCATGTGGCCCCAAGAAGATTTTCCTGGAAATAATGACGAAACAGCATATGAATGAAATGCCATGAGTTTGAGGAATTTTGTCCTTCGAGAAAAAAGTTTGTCATGTGACCAATCTGGGGAGGAATATGAAAAAAGATATTGAAAAAGACCAAAAGCACAGCAACATTTCCAGATCTGACTGTCCAAGCAATGCTGGACATATCTTATCTTTATCCGCAGGATCATCTTAATAGTCAGAGGGACATCTCCAACTTTTCCAGAACGCAGCAGAAAGAGTTCAGACCCAAACACAGGAAGTTGAACATATCACTCAGTACTGAAGCCGTAACTGACTCTCTTCAGTATTAAGTCTCCTTTAAAATCCTCTTGCTCTATAAAGCACTTCCTGGTTCCTCAGAACAGAAACCAAGACTGCTGAGGGTGTTTTCAGCTCCTGTGGTCCAATTCTACCTGCTGACCTGAGCTCTGTCACATCCAGAACAATCCAATGAGATAAACACGACACTTTGCATTAGCATTAGCTGGTGTTAGCATGCTCTGTTAGCTCTTGGCTTCTAGGCATGATGCGTGATGGTCTGTTTCTACTGCTGTACCGCAGTGTACATCAGTTGTGAACTAGTTTTTAGCACATGAAGGAAATAAAGTGGACTATACAGAATTGAGAAGTTAAACTTGAACTTTTGAACAGCACTGCCTCATTATATATTGAACAGATCTCAGACAGAGCATTGGTTTCTTGCTTGCTCTGTTTCTGTAACGCTCCTGTCTTATGTTCATTTATTATTTGCGTTATATCTTGTTTGATTTAGTAAAGCTTGTACTATTTCTGCTCTCTGTCTAGTTTTCTTTCTTGTCTGTGTTTCAGATCAGGGTTTTCTTACTTACTGCTGTACCTGCATCTTGTTTTACATCATCCTCTGTATAGCTTTCTGCTTGCTTTCATCACCGTATCCTTGTTGTTGTCACCTCTTTTTGTCCTGTTCCTTCCCAGTTGCCAGTTTTGCACCCACCTATGTAGCACATTCACTTCTTTTCTTTATCCTTTATCCTTACGATGAAACATACCTTTAAACTAGACAATGAACTGTATTTAATCCCTGACTGGTTGAGCACCGATACTCTACACCCAACCTGATTAGGTTTGATCATTTTTACCAAGATGGATGAAAGTAATGTCCAAAGCAAAGGTGTGCCAAGCATAACAGATTTCCCAAGAAGATAAATGGCAGCAGCTGCTGTCAAATGTTCTTTAAATAGATTATAAATCAAGAGTCTGAACACTTGTGTAAAATGAATAATTCAGTTTTCCTTTTGTCAAGACATTTCCAAAACACTCAAACTTGACTTTTGCTTTGCCACTTTAACATGTCCGGCATCACAGTGCTAAGCTGAGATGGAGTTTTAGATAAATAAATAACTATACAAATAACATAATACAGCCTGCCCATTGTTTCATGGCCAAGTGATCTGCAGAATACTGGATCAAACTAATGAATGCTTTGGGACACAACTGCTACTTTGGTATATTTTTAGATTTATATAACCAACCAGAAATTGAGTGTGGACCCTATTTTCTGTCCCACTGGACTTAAAATCAAGAGATTCATTTAGAATAGAGCATAAATTATTGGTTGATAGTTCACACAGCTTATTCGGCTGGATTTTGTTTTCCATCCTGTAATGATGAGATCTTACTGTGTATTTGTAAGATAGAAAGAAAGAAAACATTTCAAGAATCAATACAGAAGCTATTTAAGCTCTAGTAAAGGAAACAAGAGGCCTCAAGAATCAAGGGTATTGATATTTTTCTTTAAAGTAGTTGTTCTCGCCATGTGAGGCTGAAATCCTGCGGCTTGGAATAAAAGAGAGAATAAAGATTTTTATGTCAAAGTTTTTTTAAATAATATTTTTCCTTCGGAAAAATCAGAAAAAGCTAAATACTATGGTGTCCGGGAGTTTATTGAAGCAGCATTAAAAATACCTGAGCAGTTTTTTTCTTCTCATACGTGCAGCCATGTTGCTGCCTGGAAATTACAGTTACCTTTAATTTAAAGGCAAACCAAACCAAGCACCTTCTGTGTTTTCGTCCCTTCAGGCTACATCGAGGAGGCGTGCATCATCCCCTGCCCATCAGACTGTAAACTCAGTGAATGGTCTAACTGGTCGCGTTGCAGCAAGTCCTGTGGAAGTGGGGTGAAAGTTCGCTCTAAATGGCTTCGAGAAAAACCTTACAACGGAGGCCGGCCATGCCCAAAACTGGACCACATCAACCAGGTAACATAAAAACTGTATCTTAGAATCTTTATGGACTGTGCTTCTGTATGTTTGTTTTTATTGTAAGGATTACTCATTTCCAACACCACAGAGGAATTACTAATGAACAATAAAATCCACAAAGCTTTCCTTTACCTTCAGCTCTTTATTGCTGCATTCACTCTTTGTTAAGCAGCAACGCTGCAAAAAGTAGCAGCTCCTATAAATGGATACCATCCAACATGTGATTCCTTATGGGTTTCTTAATTTGCAGAAATGAAGTGCTTTTCAGGCTTGTGAGTATCAGCGGTTTCAGATGAGCATGTATGGATCTATATCTTGCAGTATGCAACTGTTAGGTTCACACAAGTATTTATGCCACAGGCTTTTCTGATTATGTTCTCTCAAATGTATTAATCATAGGTTCAGCACTAGATGAGCAGTTGGCTTGTGTTTATTAATCCATCTGTCTCCTTTTAATCCACTGCAACACTTCCCGGATATGATTCATTGCTACAGGCTCAGGTAAGAGCCGCTTTCCTCAGTAGTTTGTCATGTATTCACAGATGTTAAGTGTCATTCATGCCAGTGGGTCAGTTACAGATAAGCATACATGGTCACGATATTCTCAGAGTCTGTAAACAAAGTCCAAAAGCATGCATGGGTTGCATTTATACATAGGTTTCTCAGGGGCAGAGCTTCTCTGGGGCAGAAATAATCTTGTTGGCTGAGTTAAATCTCAGAGACCCGAGCCAGAGGATCACTGTGCATTAGACAAAGTTTAGCTGACAAACTTGCATGCCTAAGACCAAGCTTTTCACTTTTCTTTTTTTTTTTATCTTTTTGCTCCTAATAATTGTAGTTTTTAGCCAAGCCGTTTGAGATTTCTCCTTTTAGCAAGGAAATGTAAAACAGAAAGTCAGATCTGCTACATCTGATCAGCTTATCTGTCCAGTTAAAAGTTGTTACTGTCCTCAGGTGTATGAGGTGGTGCCTTGTCAGAGTGACTGCAACCAGTATGTGTGGGTTGCTGAGCCCTGGAGTGTGTGGAAAGTCAGCAATGTGGATCTGAAGGAGAACTGCGGGGAGGGTGTCCAGACCAGAAAAGTCAGGTAATTATGGGTCTACATGTCACTTCTATATATATGTTTACATTCATTATATGCTTTACTATATGCATAAACTTTCGCACCCACGTTTTGTTAGTGTTGAAATATTAACTAAAATAACATAAGCCATTTACCAAATACAATTTAAATTATTTTCTTTTTTTTTTTCTTCTTTTTCTTCACTTTTCAACCAGTGATTTGAGCAGCAATTTGTTCACTTAGCAGTACGTATCCACAGAGAATGTTTTATACACAAACTAGTTCATTCCCACGAGTCGATGTCAGTTTCAGACACCGTTTGGCAGCGGTAATGCATCGCAATAAAGTTGTTTCCAACCACCTAAACACTCACACACCTCTCACACATTTTCTACAGTTGTTGTGCTTGTCATCATTCTTCTTGTGCTTTTTTGTTCCCTCCCGGATTCTCTTCTTCTCTGGTTTGTTTCTTTCGCTGGTCGCATGCCAGCTATTCTGCTCAGCAATGTCCCCACAATTTCCGTTGAAAATGGAAGAAACTGTCTGCTAGGGTTGAGGGGAAGCTGGAGCCTATCCCAGCAATTAGCGGGCAAGAGGCATAAAGGCATAAAGTCAATAAGAAAAATGTTGACTATGAGCCTCAGATTATGATGGGAGTGAATTTACTCATCTCCTTTGCATATAGAGTCAGCAAATAGCTGAGAAAGTAATTCATAAACAGTGGAAATGGGTTGTGTGCTGCTTTCTCTGTGATCTGCTCCGTATCACTGAGCACATCCTCATCTGCTCAGTAGTATGTCTTTCAAACTCGATTTTCCATATAGAATTTTAATAGACCCCCTCACTCAAAAAAACAGTGTTAGATTGAAGATCTGTTATTTTGTAAAATGGTAGCATGTTTTGGATCTTTCTGGAGATGTGTCCAGTTTCATTCAGTTACGTTGCACTGTGTTGCAGTAGGACCTAAAGGGTTAATATTCAATAAATTATAAAATAAACTCTGAAAACTAAATGTTTTTAACATAACAATACTTGTGGGGTTTAAACTGGTCAGATTTTAGTAGAGGTGGGTGGGAGGGGGTTATTTTTTAGATGCATTGCGATGAAGACGTGGACGATTCTGAATCAATGTACAAATGTTTAAAAAGTTAATTCTTTAACTGTTAATAACGCAATGATCAGGAACAGAAAAAGGCCGTACTTAAAACTGCAGAAATGCAACTCCTGGATGGTCTGTAGCATCTGCATAACAAAGACGATGCTTGAGTGGGAAATCCGACCGGCACCTCTCTGCATTAAAAGCCAGCCTGTGGAAGTACTTCAGCCTCTCACGGATCAAAGACGTGAACTCTGGTCCGTCTACAAACAGAGGTCTCTGTCAGCTTAAAGTGGACTAAATACAGGAAGTGGACTACAACCAAAACAAACACATGATGACAGGCAGCTCTGAACACAGTAAAACTTCTGATAGACACATAATCAACCCAAGACTGCTAGGATCTGATGCAGCTCCATGTTTTGCTCTGATGTGGCGGAAACAAAAGTTGTCCCACATTACCCAATAGATGAAGGTTTTGTTTTGTTTGTTGTTTGTCATGACAAATATGTTTCCACTAAGAAAGTAATAGTATCCGCAGAAAATGTATCCCAAAAATATGCAACAATAATAATTTTCTAAGCACATCACGGCCATCTGAATCATAATCGAATCAAATTATGATGTGCCTGAAGGTTCCCATCCCTCACCTTCCCTCTCTGCTGTGCCTCAGCTCAGCCTCTGAAGCCTCTCTCTGTAGAGACAGCTGTAATGTATGCGTTGGCAAGAAACCATAGCAACTGTAGAAGTGAGAGTGATTGACAAAAAGCTATTTTTACAGATATCCTGTGATAACTGAAGTTTGGGGATTTATATTCTCTCTCCTGAAAGCCATTTAGAACTGATAGGTCATCTCTGGTCATATCATACACTGCTCACTATTCTGTAAAGGCTCTGATGAAATTTCAGGGAAATAAAAATACATTTAATTGGATTCAAGGTTAGTATATGCTTCGTAGTGCAGAATAAGAGAAAAATAGGGTCTTGTATATAAGTCTGCCAAAATGACTTATATACAAGTAAAAAGATGACCCATTGTGCCAAACAGAGCATAAACCAACTTTAAAACATCACATTTAAGCTCCTGCCAACTTTCACAAAAGATCAATACATTTTAAAAATCACTTTATAATTGTAAATACAATCTGTTAAATAAGTTAATTATTGGAAGTGAAAATAAAGCTGCAACCAGATCTGACCTCGTTTTAAATAAAAGCTCATTGTTGGCCATGTACTCAATGTTCTTGCTAATGCTCTGATCTGCTAAAACACAATGTCTGACTCTTCATTTTTCCCTTTGGAATGCAGCACCCTAATAACTAAAATAGATCAAACTCATCTAATTTCTTTTTACATAATCCCACAGGTGCATGCTCAATACTGTAGATGGTCCATCTGAGTCTGTGGAGGACTACCTGTGCGACCCAGAGGAGATGCCCCTGGGGGCCAGGGAAAGTCGGCTGCCCTGCCCGGAGGACTGCGTGCTCAGCGACTGGGGCGGTTGGAGCCGCTGCAGCCTGGTAAGAGCTGAACCCAGAACAGAAAGCAGCAGCTCAGCTGCCTCGTACAGAGCAGCGATGGCAAAGTCAGACTTCTGTGAACTGTGAAGCCTACTGAGATTTGTCTTGATATCTTTATTTTGTCACAAATATTTTCCCCGAGGCTCAGGAAATTCAAAGATTAGCTGCCTGGTATTATTGTGAGCAGCTCGTGAAGCTTTGTCAACAGGTCATTTCTTGTCCACCATGGAGGAATAAAGAAAATATATGAACTGAGGGGCAGCAGAAAATGGTTTATACATCACCTATATTACACTGTGTGCATTGTGCATTCAGCAGGGAAGGAAGATGATTTATGATAAAGGTTCAGAACTTAGGAGCAGGTTTTCTACTTGTATTTAATGACATGCACACCTGCATATTTAAGCTAGAAATATGGTGTACAGTTTATGAACATCATCTGGCAGGCAGCCACAATGAAAGAAACTAGTATTATTATATTAACTTGTATGTCTCATACAGTATATATACACTACTCACAAAAAGCTGGAGATATTGAGCTTCTTGTATGATGTCCTATAGAATGAACCTATAAACTAATCCACTATAGCTTTTACAGGTGAACTTAATTTGACTTTCTCTAAATTTTTACTGCATGTGTACATGTTGATTAACCACAAAAAAATCCAAAAGAGGTGTCCATGAATCCACCTTTTTTTTTAAACTAATGATCCCTTAAAATTACAGTGTAAAAGCAGTCTTTGCCCATCTTTTTGCAAAATCTTGTAGCCTGTGTCAGAACATCCTTTCCAGCTCCACCAGTCCTGACACCTCACACTTCCAGTAAAAAGCTGCTTTAGCTGTTCTGGTTTCACCCACTGTTCTCCAAGCAGCTCCCTGGCCATTGTTAATCACATCCCATTCTCTCCCAAAGTGCTCAACGCAACAACTACCCGCAATTTCAGTCTCAACATGGAGTCTGCAGTGGCACCAGCGGGGCCTCCCAGATGTTTTATTCATTGTGCTAGCAATGAAGCTGTTCAAAAGGCTGTCATATCCTCCTCCAACTCTCTTCTCTGCAAGCCGCAAGAATCTGATGGTTCACCAATCCAGCAGAATATCTGTTTCAGCCCTCCTGTCATTTCCTCCTGGAAAAATCCAATTCAAAATTTTGGGAAGGAGTTGGCGATGATTTAGATATGTTTAGATATTTCCACAAGGAAGAGAAGGAAGCATGGAATAGTTTCTGAAATAAATGAGAAAAAAGTTGTCACCACATTTAATGTTTTCTACAGCTCAGTTCTAGGTCAGGGCTTTTATCACTCTCTGCAATATGGATTGCTTCATCGTTTATTCATTCTCAATATTTTTTATACATATATTTTTTAACGAGAAGTCTCTGTTCCAGCCCTGCACCAGAACTAAAAATCGAGAGCGGACTGCGTACCCCCTTCGATCCCCCAGTGTGGGAAGAGAGTGTCCAGAGACAACCGACAAAGAACCCTGCAGTCTGAATCTCAACTGCTTCAACTACTTCTACAACATCACAGGTACCAAAAATATGGAAAAGCCTTTTTTATGTGGAAGTGGAAGCCCTGCTGGCACTTTTTACTAGAGCGCTTTGGTTTTTAAGGCAGCCGACATGCAACATCGGCAGCAGTTCTTCAAATATAAGCTTTAAAACTGACAAAACCACTGCAAGCACAGCCTGCATCTCAGAACAATGTCCTCACTTTCAACACATGCACAATCAATAAATAACTCATCATTTTTTTTATTTTCACCTGCCTTCAGATGAGGTAATTGCAGACTTTGCAAGTTTTTATCAGAGCTTGTGTAATGATAATGTGATGTTAATGGAACTCCTTTGTGTTGTTCGCACAGCTGATCTATGTAAAGCTGCTGTCTGATAGCTTGCTTAAACAGATTTGTGTGTCAGTTGTTTATCACTAGCTCCACATTTCACTGTGGCCACAAATTATGTTTGTCTTGTACAAACATTAAAGCCCGGTCAATGCCAAGTTCAAGTAAGACATTTGGCTGCTTGCCACTGTGGTTAGATGCTTTCCTCAGGGTTGATTGCTAAGAACAGGCAAAAAAAAAACATTTTATTTACTTAAAATAACGAGATTTCCAAACGCAATTTCAGCTGGCAGCCGTCCCATGCTCTCATCTGCAGGAGATTAGACCTCCGTATCAACTTATGCAAAGGTTGCCTTTTATATTCCTGTCTTGAAACTATGAGTAAACTCTTTCCAACACCTGAACCTGAAAATGAGAGACTTTCACTGCTCTAGATTTCATCAGAATATGTTATGATGCATTTTTATTGCAGTGGCTTCCATTTCTGCTGCACAAGGATACATGACATAATCACTACTGCTGGATTCACAGTGGCACGCAGGTGTCCTGCTGTATATTTACTGTACAGCGTAAAAAAGGTTATTATTGTGCAAAACACCCTTTTCCATTGCTGATGCAGAAAACATCTAAACCACACCATCCTTCTCTTTCTCTCTCCTTTTCCTTGCTGCCGCTTTCTTTGTCTTATATTGTCACTCTTTCTTGTTGTATGCTTCTCATTTTCAGTCCCCAGAGTGGCACAAAGCTACTTGACACAATTCCCTGAGTTGCAAACGAGCTCTGCAGCTAAAAACAGCCACTCACCTTTGTTAGCAGATGGCATGCTTTATAAGTGATACCTCAACCTTCCTGTATTCGCAGGCTGCTTTTTTGTTGCCCTAGGTCTGGGATAAAATGCTGTCTTTTCTCATCACCGAAATCATTTTTGGAAGGGAGCAAAGTTCAGACTTGTAAGGCTTAGAATCTGTCTGCTGATGTTTATCTGGGAAAACCCTGACCAGACTTCCAAACCATTCAAAGCTGATAAAAACGGATAGCGATGACAGCCAGATTTGTTGGACTTAACTGAGATTCTGGATGCTTTCATTGATCTCTTTGATGAAAAATCCACCTTCAAACGAACAAGAAAATATCTGTTGATGATTTTAAGGAGACAAAGTTAACAGTGGAAAAGATGTACTGAAGTCAAACTGGAAGTTTGGCATATACAAGGCACACTCACCTGTCTGCTGAGTCATCGGGCAGCTATAAGCGGTTACTTCGTATGCATGTCATGTATATACAGTGCCCTGATAGTGCAAGGATTTTGTGAGTGTCAGGAGTGTTGCAGGTATTTATTTTTGATAGTGTTGCGCTCTTTAAATGCAGTGTCAAAAACAAAAAGGATTATTTAAAAAGAAATGCTGCTCTTAAAGAAACCAGATGGTTCATTTGAATCTGTTCACATTTAAACAAAGCCACAGTGTGGTTGTTTATCAGTCTTCAGGATTTCTACACTGTGAAGTGTACATGAGGTGTGACTTCTCGACATCTCTGAACAATGTTCCTTGTGTTCCGACCTACTGCATCATTCTGTTTCAACTGAAATCATGAGATGCAGGTTTCTTGTGAGGTGAATATATCAGTCAGACCTTTTTTTCCCCCTGGCCTTATTCTGCAGTCTGGTCCACAAGTTTTGGGGCAAAGTTCTTTGTCCCTGTTCACTCTTGCAGTGGATTTTAATGGTTAACTATATGGATGTGAGTTAAACAAACATTGCTTTGACAAGCCATTTTTCTCATGACAAACATTAACATGAGTATTCTTTTCACTGTTATTTAGCAAAAATTGCTTTGAAGTAATCTATTTCCTGAGGTCTG
>CM047980.1:7873339-7887785 GCA_026261665.1 Melanotaenia duboulayi | reverse complement strand
CGGGCTAAAGATCTTACCTCTAGTCTGGAAGACTTGAACAGGCTTTGTCAGGTTGTCACTGCAGATGCTCTCAAATGCTGCTTGTTTTTGGGTCTTACTTCAGTTTTGTTTTTTATTAAGGCTTAATTACGTTGTGGTCCAACTGAAGATGCTCCATTTCTTTGCCTTAAAGGGAACTTATGAAATAAAAAAAAACACATTTCCTCTGCCTCAGATCATAAATTAAGATGTCTAAAGTCAATGTCAACTCAAAAACTCTGAAAAACACAACCCTGGCACTTAGTTTTAGCCCCCTAGGTTTGCAAGTAACAAAGTGCACTGTTCAGATTTGCAGTGTCACATTTTCAGCTAAATTCAGCCCTCTCATCTTTATCTTTGTCAAGCAACAGTCCTCAATGTTATCCTCTAAAAACTTAAATACAGAGAGATGGAGCTTAGTGATGCACAGTGTTTAAGGAGCCAATTTGTGGCAGAAATTACTTATATTAGTTTTGACTGGAGTATAAACCTGTCATCTGGCTGTTACACTCTGTAGTGTGATGCTTTAACAGCCTGGACCAGTTCAGCATGACTCATGATGCTAATGTGCCTGAAAGATGGATCAGTCCCAACCCTCTGTGATAAAACTGCAGATGAGGGGAAATGTAAGTATTCGGGTATAATAGTGCCAGTCAAGCATTTCTTTTATGGCATTGGTGGGTGTAGTCTGAGCTGGAACTGCTGTTCATGCTAATATGAGCCCTCAGGTTATGTACTCTATGCTCTGGCATACCCTCCTGTACTTAAAAGAGGCAAGCCCAGCATAAGAGAAGGAAAGTGTGGAGTGGATTACAACCTAAAACAGGTCATTGTGAACAGAGGTGTGAATTCAAGGTGGTTGTAGGGGCTGTTGTACTGTGTCTCTGTGCTGTTTTAATCAAAGCCAGCCACAGAAATGTCATTAAGACTTCAAGAAGTTTTGTCAACTTATAANCCAGCCACAGAAATGTCATTAAGACTTCAGGAAGTTTTGTCAAAATTACCAGAATATGTCTTCTTTGACGATTCTGGGATTGAAAGATGGTCCTCTTTTAAATTGATCAGAACAATAAGTTGTTCCAATCTGGCTCATATTGAGCAAGAACACCACCAACAAGAGAAAGACATTTTCTTGTTCATGTTTCACCTCTTCTGGTCTCTGCTGTGTCATATCATCCAATTTCTTTCTTATTTGAGCAAGCCGGCCTCTTCTGTTATCATTAGACAGCTCTAATCAGCAATCATAGCCTTACCCATGGAGGAACTGTTAGCACACCCTCATGTCAGGGATAGATATCTTACATAATTTGGAAGGTGTACTTGAATTTACCAGCTATTTCAGCTATTATCAGCTATCAGCTATTAATTTGCCCTAAAATAAGGCTCGCTGACAAGTTTGATTTTGTTAATTTTTTTGTCTCACAATTATAGCTATATGAAATAGGTGAGAAACAGATGAAGGTATGGCATCAGAGCATCATTGAGCTTGTGATAGTGCAACTTGGAGTCCAGAAACTGCAGGAAAGTCCTCCTAAGCTCTTGCATTTCATTACTGTTTTTATCTTGGTTTAACCTGTTGTTGCCACATTTCTCATGGGTGGGAAATAACAAATAAATATGTATTTTACTCAGTCTCTCTTCCAGCCTACACATGTTATAAACCACTGGAAAGTTAAGATTCTTGAGATTTAAATGATGTATACCATTTCAGGCTTCAACTATAACTGTAGGTTCATTAAATACTTATTTCTGACCAGTCGCTAATGCAATTTATCTTTGAATCCATACTGTACTCTAGTATCAGATCATACATTGATCCAAAATCAGTCCTGTTACATCAGTAAAGGTCCAGTAAAAGAATCTGTCCACAAGTGCGAACCATAACTAGTTTTTTATCCATTAAATAAAAAATTTAAAAAAAAACTATTTTAGGTGAAAATGAAAGAATTTTAAGGAATTAAATCTTATTTGATTGGCAAGTTTTTAAATCACTCCATTAGGAATTTCTCATCTTCTACCGCCTCAATATTGTGTGGTGCACAACAAGGGTCCATTTTAGGCCCCACCTTGTTTTCATTAAACTTGCTGCCTCTGGGGTCAACTTTAAGGAAGTACAATGGATCTTTTCATTTTTATGCAGATGACATCCAAATTTACATCCACTACAGCCTCTGTTTAACCGTCTAAGAGAAGAAAAAGACTTGTCAACAGAATTTTTTTAGCCTAAATGAAAACAAAAACAAAGTTACTGTATTTGGCCATTGTGGCAAATTAATCCAGAATGCTGCTGCACATCTTTTAAGAGATCACAGAAGACATGACATTTTTAAAGCATTTCTGTGAGTTACAGGTCACAGAAATCTGCTAAAGCTCTACATTGGCTATCTGTTTGTTTGGCATTGATTTTAAGATTATTTAAGCTTTTTATACAATATGCTCTATTTTTATAAAACAAAAAGATCACTGAGATCATCAAGCTAGAATGTTTTAGTTAAACCCGGGTCACGTTTAAAGCAGAAGCTTTTAGCAGCCCCTTGATTCTGGAATGACCTGCCACACAATATTCACTCTGCAGAGTCGTTGCAGTGTTTAAATCTTGCTTGAAAACACACTTTTTTTTTTTACCTTGACTTTGAATTCGAGTTCAGTTTGTGTGCCTTTAGGTTGTCATGTTTTTGTGTTTTTTATTTTGTTGTCTCTTTGTTTTCACATGTTTTAGTCATTTCATTGTCCTTGTCCTTGTATTGTCTACATTTTTTTGATTGGCCTTGTCTTTTTGCATCAATTAGTGAAGCACTTGTTGTATTGCATGTGTTATAAAAACTTTGACATTGACATAATATATTGTGTTATCTATCTGCACTCTGAAGCATTGTGTTGAAGGTTGTCCTGGATTTGGTTGATTCTGAGAGAGAAATATAGCTGTACACACCAAAGAATCTATCTTGTAATGCCCATCAGCAGTTGTGTCATGAACACCAATGTCTCGTGATTTCAGTCCTTTCTTGCCTTTAAAATAGTCCCATATTTTTTTTACAAGTTCATCACATTTAATCTGTACAGAACCAAATACCAAAACTCTACAGTTTTTTATGTTTTCAAGCAAAGTCAGATCTGTTTTTACTGTAGCTAAGGATTTCATGTAAAAAAGAACATCTTCATTTTTACATTCATGAGGGTATTTCTTGATTGTAAACCACTGCAATTATATGCCTGCCTCCTAGCTGGATGCTGTTAAACTACTATGTAAAAGGAAAAAAAAGAAAGAAAGAAAGAAAAAAGCTGCAGTAATTGCGTAACAGTCAATGCAATATTTTCGTAAAACCACTTGAATTAAAGCTTAACATTTATACTTCAGTCACAGCTTGATTGCTCCATTTAAATTCTGTTGTTGTGGTGTACAAAGGGAAAGATGTGTGGAAATTGTGACTGGCTAGATTATGACTCCTTTACCTGCAACTCTTGTTGCTCTCANACAAAGGGAAAGATGTGTGGAAATTGTGATTAGCTAGATTATGGCTCCTTTACCTGCAACTCTCGTTGGCTGGTAAAATCCATAGCAACAGCTGACTGCATAGTGTTATTGTATCAACTGCAAATATGTTTGATTACTAACACAGTTATTACAATACATTTTTCTAACCCTTGCAGCTGTATATAAGAATAATTAGAGCTGAAATGGATGAATATTTCTGTAGAAGCAATAGATCAAATAATGTAAACGTACAGGACATCTTATGTACGTCAGATATATATTTTTTTTCACACTGGGACTCAGTTACAGACACAAACAAAACAACCGTAACGTAACAAAGACAAAGCAGACGGTTGTCAGTGTTTTTGCTAAGACAAATGTATCTTGAAGGGGTCATGGCATGGTCTTCCTTGTTTTCTGGCTTATCTGTAGTGTTAAAACAAGGAATTATCACCTAGAAAATTACAAAGCTCAAAGAAGGACATGCTTGTTTAAAACATTTTTTTATGAAAAATAAATAAATTAATTAATCCATTTATCAAGTGGTCTCCAACTCTTACTTGTGAGATTTACTATCGCGTACATGTTATCCAACACACAACCATTTTTAAAGTGTGAATGTTGGCACTGCAAGGGACGACCGCTTACTTTTACAGGGTGTGACTCTATGGGTATTTAGCGTGTGCTGCGACGATAGATGAAACAAGCCAAAGCCACGAAAAGACGTAATTTACCCTTTGTGACTGGAAATGAACCATGTCCTGGATGAAAGCAGTCATGTGTTCAGCTCCATATGGTATCAGAAACACTATATTTTTGTCCCTTTGCTGTAAAGAACGATCTCCTATAGGAAGGGTCTTCAGTCTTCAGATATGAGCACTGTGTCAGTGATTGGATGTTTTTAATTCCAGATAATGTACATCCACCATCTTCTGGAGCATTGTTAGCTTATGACTGAATGGGGACATGTTCACAACATGTTGATACACTTATTGACTGGGTACATAAACCATCCATTTGATGCTTCTACAACTTCTCAGAAATACCAAGCAAAGATGTTTTGCATTTACCAACCCCTACACACACAGAAGCCATTAGCAATTTTGCTTCAAGTAAGAAATGTGTGGGCACTATTACCATTTTGAATTGATTTTGGGGTGCCTCAGCTGGCATTTTACTACAGTTTGCACCTCTGCACCTATCAACATGGGAATATACCGAAAAAACTAACTAAAAGAAGGCATAATCAATGAAGTTGCATGATTGCAGATAATGAGCATATTTCACAAACATCCTGCTGTAATCTTTCTTGTGGTGGCTTGTTGTGCTGTTCATTAGATTTCAGATCGGATACGCTGAAGCAGAGAGTAAAAAGTATTCTGTTTGTTTACAAGCTGCAGTAACTTTCTACGAGTAGTGTGCGTTTCTTTACTATCAAATAAATCCAAACTTTTACTGTTCAGATGAAACTACTACACATTGTTTTGTATGAGATTCACAGTGTTGCAGGTTCTTTTCAGCCTCACACCCATGGGGCCCCTGCAGTTCAAATTGTTTTTATTGGAACTTTATTTCTTTTTTTTATTTTTAACATGAACAGCCAGAAGAAGTCTGAATGTGCTTTGTTTCTCCTTAGACTGGAGCACATGTCAGCTGAGTCCCAACGCTGTGTGTGGGAGCGGCATCAAGACCCGGATGCTCGACTGTGTTCGAAGCGACGGCAAATCTGTTGATATAAAATTCTGCGAGGAGGTGAGACCTGGAGGAATTCATCAAGTGTAGCTCCTCTTTTTGTTTCTTGAGCATTTTCTTTGACACACAAATTTCTCTTGATGACTTAATTACATTGCTCATTACAATATTTTATCATAGCCATCCTGGGCGAGATAGGCTCGCAGCAACATGAAATATTCACAACAATTCCCATGCAGAGAAAGTTGTTTTCGCTTCAGGGTTAGCGTTATCTTCATTCATAATGTGTCTCCGCTTTCTGTAATTGTAGCCGACAGGCTGTAGCAGAGTCACCCCCACAGCTCTTTAACCCTTGGCCCTCTTCATCATCTGGCTCATTTGCAAAAATGCATAGTGTCATAAAGCCTTTCGCAGCTTTGATATTTCAACTCTGCTGGTCTCATGCTGCCCACCTGCCTGCCCTTTGCCAGAGCAAAGACTTCAGGGAAGTTGAGCTGCTCCGTGGAATATTAGATTGCGTTTAGCACCGATCGCCTGCCATGTTTGATGATGAGTCATGAAATATCTTCTTCAATTTGAACCTGTGCTGTAGATGGATTTGGAGAAGAAGTGGCAGATGAATGCCTCCTGTGTGGTCGAGTGTCCCGTCAACTGTCAGCTGTCGGAGTGGTCGGCGTGGTCAGAATGTTCCCAGACGTGTGGACTAGAGGGTAGGTTCACAGTTGAAGTCATGAATTATGTTCAGCGAACAAACAGTTAACAACAGGAAGATGTGTGACCGTTTACCGACAATAAATTTGATCATAATCTAGTAGATTAGTGAAGTTGTGCCAGTTGTAGTGATCTGTTCTGCCAAACATTGCTCTGATCTGTCAACAAAGACACAGCCAGCAGCCCAGAGCAAAATTAAAATGAGGTTACAAACAAGCAGACCTGTTGTTAATCAGAAATGGTTCATTTATCAGCATTAGAAGCTGAGGTTGTCATGGTAACCCTACTTAAGCTGTCAAAAATAACCAAACTGGCCTGTTAAACTCAGATTAAAAAAAGACAGTTGATCTGGTCTAATTATGTATTTTTGTTTATCTGTTTATATAACCTTTATTTAACCAGTAAGAGCCTCATTGAGATTAATATCTCTTTCACCAAGAATGTCCTGGTCTGGACAGCAGCAGCACAGATAAAGATTTTACAAACACAACACACACCGAAACTGGCTAAGATTAAACAAAAAAAATCCCAGAATCAAGTAGGCCAGATGTAACTGCTTTCATTAGATAAACAACTCACTCTCAGATAACTGTCACACTTTTATTTGTTCATAAAAAATCCTTTTATCATCAGGCCCTTCTGTTTCTTTCTCACACATCAACCCTTTAGCTTTTTACCAGATAACTTTATATAACTTAATGTCCATATGGATTATTAGCTGGTATACTTAGGACTTCTATGTGTAGCTAAATTAGGACGCCTGCTCTCAAATAAAAAAACAATGCTCTCGTTTTTTTATTTGAGAGCAGACGTCCTTGTTTTCATGCTTAAATATTGTACTGCTCTCCCTCAAAACTACAGCTCCAAAAGTCCCTGTTGTATGCAAATATGCTGCGCGTCAATTCAAGACTCTGCTCCAGTCATCAGTCAGGTGACCCTTATTGTCCCATAAGGGTCACCAGTAAGCTAGAGCCTAGCTCAGTATGTTAGCAGGTGAGAGGCAGGGTACAACCTGGACAGGTCACCAGTCCATCACAGGGACTACACAGAAAGACAAACAACAATTCACTCTCACACTCACTCCTAGGGATAATGTAGGGTGATCAATTAACCTAGCATGCGTGGCTTTGGACGGCGGGAGGAAGCCAGAGGACCCGAGAGAATCCACACATACATCAGAATCAGAATCAGAAGTACTTTATTAATCCCTTTGCAGGGAAATTCATGTAAACATGGGGAGAACGTGCAAACTCCACTCAGAAAGGCTGTTCAAACCTCTCCCCCAGCCAAGGCATGAACCAACAACCTTGCTATGAGGCCGTGGTGATAACCACCACACCACCGTGCAGAACTCTGCTCCTTCTCCACAAATTTCATGTTGCACATGCAGTTAAATTCCTCACTCCCTCCTAGAGTATGCATTTCACTTCACACACTGCAATCCAGTAGATGGCTAGTAAACCGGTTTATGTGACTGCAGTGATAAGTGCAGGCTTATCATTGATAACTGATCCAACATAAATTAGGTAAATGTTTTTGCAAGCAAAAATAAAAAAAATTATTAAATTAAAGTATATCTTTTTTTCATAAATTTCTATCCATTTCAGTTCGCTGCTCAGGTATAAAATCTTTATCTGGGGCCAAATATTTTTTACAACATACACAAAAAAAACTTTTTCCTGTGGAGATCATAAATAAAAACATCAGGCAGAATTTTTGGGTAAGTATTCATGCGTCATAAATGATATTCATTTTGGTTACACTTAGAATCAAGTGCAGTAAAGTCAGCTTCACGATGTTTAGTAGTTTGAACTAAATTCAAGTAAAAACCTGCAGTCATTAAGACATTTGTTCCAAGAACATCTCATATTGCTAACGCTCGGTGCAAAATCATGCACGCTCAGCAAATCATTCTCGATGACTACAACAGTCTCAATCAAACACTTCCTGCTCCTGCTGGAGGAATTAGTCCTTTAAAAAGGCTAAAAAGAGGAAGTGTTTATTTAAGAAAAAGGTGTTATGTTACAGAGACCAGCAGAAATCTGTCCTCCTGCTGCATGGTGGCTGTTCCGGAGGTTCACACATTTGATTATGTACTATTACATCTTCCTCTTCCTCGGGGCTGCAAGATTGCTTTGAAGAACAGGAAACTGCTAAAGTTGTTAAATTGCAAAGAATAAGATAAAAGTTTAACAAAGGCATAAAAAGCAGGAAGCGACTTTTTTTTATGTTTTTTGTGTGTGTAAGTATGTGTGGGAGGTTCTCTTGCTGGAATATGAGGTTTAAGAGTTTGTGTGTGGGAAGGCTGTTGTGTTTCATGTGTTGAAAGGTGTTGTAGGTTGACAAAAGTGCATACTGAGGTGAATAGATTACTGGATCGCATGAAAATGAAAGTGGAATATGCACAAATGGAGGGATCTGAGATATAAGAGTGGGTGGTTTGAAGAAGGTAAACAGGAGGGTTGGATTTTGAAATGTGTGTGTGTGAAGGGCTTCTGTGTAATTTTTACACCTAATTCTTAGCATCATTTCAGCACTTAGATCAAATGGTCTGTAATGCATTTGATTTATTCAAATAGGGTTCTGTGATTGATGTGGAATTAAAGGCATTTTACTCGAGCTGACCAAGAAGTAGATAGCAGAGCAAAAGGGCCAGCTGTTTTAAAAAAACCCTGCTCTGTTAAGTGAAGTGCTGCTGTGCACAGTAAGATTAATTTTGCATTCAAAATAAACACATACACATGCATTTAATATGAGTTGTTTACAGAGGGAAAGGATGACTGCTGTGCAGTAAACCACAGTGGTCGCTGCATGTGCAAAAACTGTTTGCATTTCATTTAAAGTATAGAAAAAAACCTCCTTGAACTATATGTACTTGAAATATTTTTGGAATATGACACAAAGCAACAAAAACATGTAGTTTAAAAACACATTAATACCACAAAAATAAAATATACTGAAGATTTTTTTTTTTTTCCCTCTCCAGGTAAGATGCGGCGGCAGCGGTTGGTGGTTCAGGCCTCACAGGGCGATGGCCGACCGTGTCCATCTCTGATGGAACAATGGAAGCCCTGCCCTGTCCGACCCTGCTACCGCTGGCAGTACGGCCCCTGGTCTGAGTGTCGGGTGGAGGTACGTTGATAAATCATTGCATTATACCACAATCTGGGAACCTTAAATTCCAGTAACTGCATCAACCTCTAACAGCAACAAGAAATGTAATAACTATGACAGGTTCCTGAGATCAATACACAGAAAGGACTGATCCAAAAAAGTGGATTTCTCAATAAATAATGGAGTCTTTAGTATTGATGAACAACCTCATCAATTCCCTGCTCATACAGTTATTGCAAGAGATGGACAGCGAAAATCAATCTAATGCATCTTTAATGCTAATGCATTTTTGTAAACTTATACCTTTGCCAAGGTATTTGGCAGCCTGAACTCTTCATTCTGCATGGCGTGCATTTAGGTCAGAGTAATAAAGTAAAACCTTCTACTACATTGATTTATGGACAAGACAAAATTTTGCAAGCACCAATGCAGGTTAAAAGGGAGACTCAGAGACATTATAATTAATTTAGATCTATTATTCATCTCAGTTAAAAAAGTTAAGGGTCAAGTGTTTGCAAGTTGACACATCAGAAGGTGTGTATGCTTAATTTAAAGAGCACAGGAATCTGATTTCATGCTGTACAAGAAACAAATAGATTTCCACACCACCGCAAGGTTTGTTACATGGCTCAAAAGTTTCAACTCTTTACTTCTATTTTTCTCTACATTACGGACAAAAGCAACCTGCATATATATTAATAACTAGATTCCCTATTTTCGTTGATTTGTGTGACTCATTCAGATCCACTATATTTCTGTTAGACTCATGCAAGTCAACTGTTAGGACCTGTTTAGAGGAACATGTGATTGTTTTATTCTTGTTGAAAACTCTATGATAGTCTGAAGAAATATTAAAAAACATAATGCTTGTTGCAAATACTTAAAATACAAGAAGCCAACACTACAGTGATATCTTAATATTTTCTGTAACTTCAGCCATCATTTTGTAATTAACAATTTGGGGAAAGTTTTGAACCTCTTGGGGAGAGTTGGATGCAAGATTGTCATGCACAAATTTCCACGCCTCAGCTGAGCACATTTTTCCACCAGCTGACTTTTCACCAAAAAAGACGAAATGCAGATAAGCTGGTAACAGATCCAAAGGCTGTTTTTTGTCAGTGTTCATGTGACATGACAGGAATCACACTGCATTAATGTAGTTGAGCCCTAGGCAAGGCAAGATTATTTGTATAGCACACTTCATGTACAATTCAAAGTGTTAGAAGCATTACACCGGGGTGCAGAAGCATTAAAAAGTAACAAACTTAATTAAAAAAAAAAACAGGCAATCTTTTAAATGTGTAGCTATATGTTTTGTTAAAATTAACCATGTAAACTAATCTTTATCCTAACTATATACTTCTGATACGTCACCCTAATATTTGTGGTGAGATTACACAATACAAAAGCAAACAATCACAGGAAGCTGGATAATCTGTGCACACTGCTTCCCCATGCAGCTAGGCAGGCAGACAACTCTTGCAGACAAGAGGCGCATAGGTGTTCCTCTTGTGGCTTTTATAAGCATGTAACTCTTTAGATTGAGTAAATCTGAAATAAACAGACATCTCCATAAAAACATGCATCTTGAAAATTACATATAAATCATAAAAAGCAAATTAACACTCATTACATAAAATAATATTGGTTAACTTAAACAAACAAGCTAGCTAACATGCTAAAGTTAGCAGGCTAACATGCTAGTAATAGCAATTAGTTCCAAAAAACAACTGAAGACTACAAACAAAGCCTCCAATCACATTATAGGAGCCAGAAAAATGGACTACCTTGTTKTTGTTGTTGTKKTTKTTKTTGTTKTGTTTKTTTTTTTGTTTKTTTGTTTTTTTGCACAAATATGTCACAAACCTCCCACCATCCTTTCTGTCCTCATAAGTGTGTGACCACTGTTAAACATTAGCAATACATGGTAACTAGCTGTTTCACGTTCTGTCATTAGATCTGATTGGATTTTTATTGATCTATTTAATTATTTCTTGTCATATTTTATGGTAATAAGAAAAAGTTCAAGGCTTAGGACCAGCTTTAAAGTGAAACATTCATTTTATGTAAAAAGAAAAAGGAAAAAAAACACTTGAGAACTTTTCCCGTCATGATGTCAATTTCTTATTAGCAACGAAAACTCCACTTTCTCTGCTGATCCACACGTCTTTGTACATTACCTGGTTTAGATATAAGCTGCATGCTTCCCACAGCGTGTGCTCCCGGAATAAAAAGTGTAACTGTGTAAAACATGAGCTGTCCTGCTTACAATTTTAAAACATAAGTTATTCACAGAAGCGCATATTGCTTATATTACAGCAGTTTGTTTTTTACATCCTCCAGCTTAAGGGGTTTCATTTTGTTTTATTATCTAAAAACAGCTGAATCACATGCAGCCAAACCAAGCTCCTCATTACTGCAGTTATTACTGTCAAGACTTAGTTTACTATCCACCATTGATCTGTCTCTTATGGATCTGATTATAACCAAGCTGAAAGTTCCTTCTTTGTTTAAACATACTGGCACTTGTTTCTTTTCTCACTGGGAAGCGCTCTCTTTCTCCACCATGTATGTGTTTGTACTGCTGAAATTAAAATAATGACTAATCCCTGAAGGCAAATTAAGTATCTTTCAATTTCATTTAGTTTTCACAATGAACAGGTTATGTATCCTGGTCTGTTTTTTCCAATGAATTATCATGATTAGCTCTAATCACAGAGGACAGTCGGTTGTATTTGGTGTGGCTGTAAAATTAAAACCATGTCCAGTTTTGCCACTTGTGAAGGAGCTTCAGTCGGAAATATTTGCAGTAGCTTAATCAGCTTAATATAGTTGTTTTAAAGTGAATGATAAACAAATTAAAAAGCAAAGCAATTCCTACAAGTCCTGTGAATCCCACTTGTGTACATTGACAATGTGAACTACTACATGGAGATGTAATAATGTACACTGAGAAGTAATTACAAAGAAACTGCTGGGTATTAGTGACATTGAATTAATAAAATCTTTATGTTTGTAGTTAAGGTGACTTAATTTATTGTTACTATCCATAATCATTTAATTATTAATTACTCTAATATTTACATTATATTTATGATCTTATTTTTTTCATCTATATTTGCTATTGATTATTATTTGTTTTTGTTCTTTGTTGTAAATAATGGAAATCTATAATCAGGGTTTGATTTATGTTATTGCCAGGAAAACAGAAAATAAAGGCAGAAATTCAGTGAAGCATGTACAAATATAACATTTAAGGCAAAAGCTGAGTCTGAACAATTCTAACACGCTAGAAAGTCAAGAATAGTTCTCTAGGCTTTTTTGTGGACTTTCCAAAGTTCTTCTTTTGGATGCTGGCTTTCTATTATTCTGTTTTCTGTCAAGATACCATACTATAGCATTTTATTTCTAAAGCACTTTAAAAAAGAAACTTTAAAAAATAAAATTAAAAATAGAAAAAAAAGCATACAAACTGCACAACAAAAATGCAAAAAAGGGCTTTAAATGATCACGTAGGAGCTATAAGAAGCTTATACGAAGGGTAAAGAATGAGTCATAGATGACAACTCACACTTCCTTGAAAGAAAATTAGTAAAAGTATGTTTTTAAACCAGACTTAAAAACAAGTGAGACACATTTAAGGGGGCGTGAGAGGAGGGGGGAAAGTTAAAATGATGAATATTACTCCTTCAGCAACTGTCACAATGTCATGTCACTAAAAAAAGCAAAACAAAAAAAATCCTATAATGTGGTTCAGGGTGTAACAGTAGCTCACTGTGTTGTTGTGGAGTAACATAAGTTCCAGGCTATTTGTGACCATTATATTTTTAAAATGCAACTCTGGTAAAGATGACACGTTTTGACATCTAAGAAATGCATCTCTGGTTTTTATTTTGGTTCATATGAGTCATGACTTCATGGCAAAGAAATAGTGGAGTAGAGAAAATTGATTAACATTAAAGAGTGTCAGGTCTGCACAAATAATGTTTGGCCAGTAACTTCACTCATTATGTTGCTTATATAATGCACACACCTATGATCTAAATCTAAAGATAAATTTCTTAGTACAACTCACACAGCAAGACTTGCCTCACAGCAGGAAGGTCGCTGGTTCGAGACTCGGCTGGGGGGAGGTTTGAACTTGGGGGCGGTGGCCTTTCTGTGTGGAGTTTGCATGTTCTCCCCGTGTATGAGTGGGTTCTCTCCGGGTAGTCCAGCCTCCTCCCCCAGTCTAAAGACATGCATGTTAGGTGAATTGGTCACCCTAAATTCTCCCTACTAGTTAATGTTAGTGAAAAGACTGGGTTTATAAAATGTTTTCTTGACAGTTAAAAGCATCTCGTCAACTGATATAAGAGCACTTGATGGCATGACGGTGAAGCAGCTCAGACAGATAAAAAGGGAAAAGACCATTAAGAGACTTAAAAACAAATAAAAGAATCTTAAAGTGGATTCATAGATGATTGGGAAGCCAGTGAAGGGACACTAAAAACGGAATTATTTGCTCATGTTTGCTTGTACCAGTTAAAAATCATTCAGCAGCATTTTGTACCAGCTGTAGGTACAAAAGCCTGATAATTCCAAGAAAAACAGAGTTACAACAATCCAAACGCTCCCACACTGGCTCAGTAATGCTGAGGTCCAGATTCTGAGGAGGCGAATTTGTGAATGTGAATTTTTCTTTCTAGTTATGTTCTTACTGCAGTGGCAGTGTGTTTGTGATCATTGTCATGCTGAAAAAAACAAGCCTTTGCCAACTAGGTACTTTATAGATAATCTTGCATGGTGGATCACAATCTAACTGTAGTTTTTTGTGTTCATTTTTCCATCTCTCAGACTGATAACACTGTCTTAGTGATGGATATTTCTGAAACGCAGCCTCAAAATCAAAGCAGAGCCTCCACTCATGTTTTGAAAATGGCTGTAGACTGTAAATAAAATCTGCACCTGTCCCATACATATTAATGACAAAATAAACTATAAGTTTTTCATATGATTTAATCTCTACATTAAACCTGGTGCCACAGATTTTCCAGATTCCTCTGCAACCTCATCACAAATGGTGCTTTACAAGAAGCCATTGTTAAGGAAGGGAAACAGGGAGAAAAGGGTGGGGTATGTCACATGACACAAGAACAGGATTGAAAATCCATAGGAACAGGTGTGATGGAGGGATGAATCCTCCCAGAGCCCTGACCTCAACATTACTAAAGCAGTGTGGGATCATCTGGACAGAGAACAGAACAAAACACAGAAACACCTGAAGACAAGCTTTAGAAAGTCCTGAAAGAAGTCTGGAGAACTTCTCCTGAAGACCTAAAAAGGTGCAGCCTGGTACAAAATCAAAGTCAACGACAGAAAGTTTTAATATATTATTAAAAACTGTTTTTATTTGTATTTTATTACTATTACAGTGTCACTTTCGTAAAATAACTA
>CM047980.1:7854623-7872889 GCA_026261665.1 Melanotaenia duboulayi | reverse complement strand
CCACATACATGGCAGCTGCCATATTTGTAGCACNCTTAAGGAAGGGAAACAGGGAGAAAAGGGCAGCTGCCATATTCGTAGCACAATTTTTACTACGGTGTCTCTGACTGGACAAACAACTCTAGTAGAACTACAGAAGAAGACATTACACATTGACACAGTGTTGAAGTATTTACCTGTAGTGCAGTCATCGCTGCACCTGAGGCCCCTGAATCCACTCACAGATGAAGCCATGTTTATGTCTGTAAGAAATTTGGCCACTAACAGCCACCATCCATTCACAACTGTGCTTTGCATTTAAAGTAATTTCTATGCCCATCCTTACTAGTTGTCAATAATTCTGAAACACTGGACCTTTAAATAAGTTATAAGAAAGGGTGTGTTGAAGAATAAAGCTGCTCTAACCAAATTTTTGCTTTCAAGCTCCTTAAAATTCTGTAAACTGCTCATACTTCATGTTTTTCCGTTTTTTAATGAATTGCTGCACCTATTTCCGGTTCTACTGGAATTATATAAAGATATAAGGAGTGACCTCACACTTCTGCACAATACTGTAAGTAAAATGAAAAAAAAATGTGGTGTAACTCATAATTGTTCTTTGTCTTTGTCAGAATGTGGTGTGTGGACACGGCACACGCTACAGGAACCTTTCCTGCTTCGTGTCGGACGGCTCCAGCGATGGTGATGGCGGCATGGTGGACGAGGAGCTCTGCAACAGCCTAGAAATGGAGGTTAATGGAGACAAGCAGATCAGACTGAGAGAGGCCTGCGTCCTTCCATGTCCAGGTAATAAGGCTGTTTTTTAAAATGGTAATGTGACAGAAGTGGAATTAACACTTCTGGATGTTTGTGACTAGAGGGTTCACATCGTTTTATGTGATGGTAGAGGGGCAGACAGGTGGTTTTTTATGGGTTTAGAGAAGGCACAGAAGGCGCTGTTTCTACATCTCTTTAATGTGAATGTTTTAATGGATGGGAGCATTTCCCTGTGAAATGTCTTCTTTGCATGCAGGCTTCAGGACAGTATATCCTCATTTAGAAGTTACTCTCATAACAAGTTACTCTCATTTATTTACATTATCTACATCCTGAAAGTTTGCAGAGATGAACCTGAGGGAATGTCGTAAGAATGCAAATTTCCACACCAACCACTCCAGACCTTCTGCAGAAGGTTTCCAACCAGGTATCTTATATTATCTACAAATATAAAGACAGCAAAATCAGACAGTATGACGATAAAGCGGTTAGTTTACTGGGAAAATTACTGCAAATGTATGTTGCTTTCAATCCACAGGTTGTCATTGCCTATATGTTCAAATACGTGTAGAATCGACATCAACACAAAAACAGTCACCAAGCCGTCGTCTGCTATTCTCAACATGCTGCCAAACGTGGATTTCCACAGCATGCTTTTTGCATCGTGTCCTGCCTCTTTTAGACAGATGCGCTACTGCAACCCCTCCCCACGTTTCCAGCTGTGTGAGCACATCCGCAGCAGCAAATCTCCAGCTGTGAAGAGCTCATATGAACAGCAACAAAAAATAAACAAAACAGGATATGATTGTCTGCACAGTCTCCTGAAAATTCCCAGTATTCATGAATGAATGCCTTTATTAACTTTTTACTCTACTTTGTACTTTTCAAATACTGTACAACAAGCTCAGTGTGCAACTTCAACATGTTGCTCACATTTCAACACAACATACTATAAACAAATATCAAAACAATTCAAAAACACAAAAAACAGTGTATTAAAATGCGAGGTAAAAAAATAACAATTAAAAATGGAAAATAATCTAAACTTATTAAAACAACACTGGAAATTATAAACAGATAATATGTAAAAGTGATTGATAACATATTTTACCAATAAGCTGCTAAAAAATACTAGTCACAGGGTAACTTGTTTAATTGACAATTAACAAGAATACATCAATGAAAGCAGAAGTTGGGGTATTTTGCTGGTCTGCAGCGTTCAGGTGTGTATAAACTGAGTGTTTTCACATATGCTTTTCAAGCTGGGACTAAAAAGATTTAGTTGTGAATGTGTAAAAGCAGCATTACATAAATTTTCAACCTTAAAACTCTTTGCTTTTGACTCCTTTTGATGGCACACTGCCACTCATCATTCACATTCCTGGAGCCGTCTTTACCCTGCAGCATCCCAAAGCTGAGAAACTGTACTTCACAACTTTTTTTCCACCCCGAGGCATCAAGTGACAGCACCACATCACACGTCAGCAGCTGGGTTTTAACACACTGGCTGTTTTCATTGTGCACCAAGAATTATAAAGCAAAGAAACACAAAGGACATTATCGAGGGCAGCAAAGAAAATAATAATAGGAAGGTGACTGAGCAAGAATCAAGATTAGTCTTACTTTTACTGGTTGGAGGGAGCTTAGAGAAGAGACAGGATACACGATGGATTCTGATCATTAGGGGGTGCTAAAGTCCAAAAATCTGCCAGTTCAGTAGTTCCACAAGTTCAGTAGAGCCACATTAAATTCAGAACAGTACGTTCTTACTTTAACAAACACAATACACAAAACAATAGATTAGAAATTTGTAAAAACTTTTATTTCTGCCTAGTATAAAGATATTAAGGCAAAACTATACCGTTAGCATCCAGTTAGCTTAGCTTACCATAAAGACAAAAAACCAGAGGGGGAGAAGCTACCCTGGTTCTAAAGGTCTAGATGTTTAAAAAAAAAGAAAATGTTAAATAATTACGGTCTTTTGTGGCAAAATGGATGCTGAATTAGATGTTGTTAGGGGGCGCCAAGGTGTGAAAAAAGCCAATGTTCAGTATTGCTTTAAAGTGTAGAAGCTGCATGGAGTTGCATGTTTTTATTCACATCAAGCCAGAATAAAACAAACAGCCTAACTCATATTACTTTGTAATGCATTCAGGCACACAGAGTTTCCAGACTGGATTCCCTCTGTCAGCGATCACAGAGGAGTCATTTTTGCTACCCATACATCTGGGTAGGTTTATAAAAACGTGGCACCATATCTTTGGTTTGCATCTGAAGAAGTCACAAGAAAAACCACAGATAAGACCAAAGTTAGGATGTTTGCTTGACAGTGCTATATTTGTAGAAAAACTAAAAGCAGCATATCATTAACGCCTCATAGGAACTGTGAGGATTTGGGCTTGTCTGGATACCAAACTATTGTAGAGTCAAATGCGAGGCCATCTGTTTGACAGCTAAAGCTTTACTGAAACCGTGTCAAGCAACATGACGAAGACCCCAAACACTGCAGTAAATCTACATCAGAATGACTGAAAAGGGTCAGTCAAGGTGTTGCCATGGTCATAGTCAAAGTCCAGACCACAACCGGACTGAAACGCTGCACTGGGACCTCAGTGCTGTGCAGAAACCTGTAAACTCAGTTGTAAAGAAGAGTGAACCAAAATCCTTCCACAACCGTGTGAGAGTCTAATAACATAATGTAAAAAATTATTACTTTAAGTTATTGCTGTTGAAGGGGGTTCTACAAGCTGTTAAATCATAGGTAGACTTATAGTTTTTCCACACACTACTTTTGAATTTTGACTTATTTCTTTGTTCAGTACATGATGCCATGTTGAAACATGTCATGTGTTCTTTGTCTGGGGTTGTATTTACCTCATTTATAGAGCCGATCTACTTTCCTTTTAACAACATTTGGTTTTTCTATTTACTCCCAGTTTTCATCACATTCTCCCACTTTACTGTTTATGAATCAGTTACAAATACAGCATGTCATCCCACACAGGAAAAGTGTGAAACACACTGTGGTTTTCACTAGAGCAGCAGTCAGATCATCTCTCACAGGCATCCCAGCAGCCAACACTGTTTGTGAGTCAAATTATCCAGCCAAGCCAGGAGCACCGCTGTCAGTAGCTGTTGTCTGTTTTATGTGGGACGCACAGGCTGTTTGGACCACCTGCTCTTCCAGTGAAACAGACTGAGAAGTGAATCTAAATTAAGGCTTTGACCCCTGCAAGTCAGTTGACTCAGCTGACATTAGTACAGAAAAGAAACACACATACATATAAAATAAAAGTGAATCGGGTTACAATCAATGATCTGTGTGGGCGAGATAACAAAACCTGAAAGACTTAAGTGAAAAAGAAAGAATACAAGTTGAGATACAAGTGCACTGAATAACAAAAAAAATAATAATGTATATTTTATGCATTTATTCCCCTCACATATGAGTGACGCTGCTGATTATGAGGAGAACAGATTAATTTATCAATGCTGATTATAAGCATGGCTCATGAGAAACAGGGTCCAGTGGCACAAGGCAGTTAATGAGGCATTTCATACACAAAGTCAATTGGAAGTTACCGACATGCTGTTTCGAAGTGTGAACGATCAAAAATTGACATCTTTGACCTGTGAAAAAATACACAGAGGGCAAGATGTAATTAAAGCTAACCTGAGAACCAGGCAGGTCCGAGCTTCTGTTTCGTTTAATTTGGATGAGTGCCTTTGTCCCTTTTAAGCACGTATCAACCCGACCATGCCAGAGCCACACCTGTTTATCCAATAGGAGCCAGATATTTGCACTGAAGGCATTACAATTAATATAATTAATATATAAAGATAATAGGACAACAGATAATAGGAAGGAACAGTCCGTGGATCAACCCCTGAGGCACACCCTTGGTTACACTAAGATGTCATAAATGTCATGTTTACTTGTGGTGTGTTCAAGTAAACATAAACATTGCCGTGTTGTTAAACTAATTTTATATTAAGAATATCATGATTAGAGATTTTCTTGGTACAGTTATTGTCAGAGAAATAATTAACACAATAAATTTTTATAATTAATTTCTCAAAACAATAAATAATAAACTCTATTTAAACAAACCAAGAATAAAGTCAGATTTCAACATACAAGGAATTCAGCCCCAGGAGGGAATAACAGGATGTGTCAAAGTGGGGTAAATCTTTATTTGTTTTCTGAAGTATACATAACAGTTAGTGAAGCAGAGCAAACTTAAATGTACCCTAAACAGGAACAAAGCTGTGTGCCTTTTTGGAGGATATTTCCACTGAAGTGTTAACGTGCACACATGGCACATTTTCAGCATGAGTAGCCTCAGTGGGGCGCAAACCCATAAACCTGGCAGTGGCAGTCCATAACCGACCTGCTCGGCATGACTTTCCTTTTTTTCTCTCTCAATGTGTTCAGGTTTCAGCGCAATCTTTATACTATGCAGGACATCTGTTGTGTTTAACAGGATATATGATACAAAAAATATAATTTTATTTAATTATTGCTGTCTGGTTGACGAAGCAGCAGAACAATCCGGCAGGTCGCGTCTAAGATGACCAGCATCAAAATCTCCACTCGGCTCACCGCTTCTTTATTCTTTATGCACACATTTCTGTCTCTAAAGAGAAAATTCATAACATGCTGACAGTATTCTATATGAAACACTTACAGTATTAGTCACGGCCTGAAATCCCTGTTTGTTTCAGCTGCCACAGGAAATGGAGATTTATTCAAAGCTTTCTCAGAAAAATGTAACTCAATGCTCTCTGTAGTGTTGCTTTCCCTCTTTATTTCTTCTTCATAACTTTCACATTGCTCTGCAGGTTTAGTTGAGTAATGCCTCTTGAGATTGCATTTGGTAAAGTGGCCCCCTTCTTTGATGAAAACAATCACTGAACAGCACACGGAAAAAGAGAAATATTCAACGTGTTTAAAGGATTTTTTTTTATAATGAAAAATGGTCAGGATTTCTGGTCTTATTTACTGTACGTCTGAACAAGGAACCATACAAATTTGCATACTGATGATGCACTGCAAGCAAATTAGCATTCTTACATTATTAGTTCTGTGCAAACTTTCCTGCAAGCTGTTTAGATTTTAATGCTAATTGGGCTTTTCAAGTTTCATGTATTTTCGCAATAACCTAAAGAGACACCATCTTTTATTAAAGTCTGCCTAATTATTAGACTGCTTCATCAACTCAGGTACAATATGGCAAGAAGACAGTAAACTGACATAAGAAAGTAAAAAAGAAAAGAAAAAGAAAAGAAAAGAAATTATTGTGATTATATATAATAATGTCATAAATAAATAAAATGTGCAGCATACACTTAAAAATGTGAAAATGTAGCTTCTTTCAGTGCTAACATGTCAGAACTGTAACCCACCTCAAGCGTCTAGACATGCTCACAATTAAGATTATGATGGTTTTACCACCATCTGAGGCTAAATTGAGTCAAGATTTTTTTACAGGTTTTAGAATCAGTTGAAATGTGGTTGACTCTTGATGGAGAAGTCGGATGATCTATTGCAAAATCAAGTCAGAAACCAGCATTCAGATGGTGTGGAGCATCAGTAAGGATGAGCTACCTGGACCAATCAGGTCAAAGATGGACTGAAGCAACTGTTGCCAGCTTCTGGAAGTTGCTCTCTTCAAAGTCTACAGGGTTCATGATTTTTTTTTTATATGCAGGATAATGCTCAGTCTCACTCTAATGTTTGTTTAGCTATTAAAGGGCTTCAAACATGATGGATGGTGGCCTGGTTTGTGGAGAATTCCCTCATCGCAATCCATTTATGCCCTTCCCAACTAAATGCTAAACACATCTGTTCACTACAAGTAAAAAAGAAAAGTATAGAGATATATGTTTAATATAATTCACAATTATAGAAAATCCTTATTCTCAATATATTGACTCCTAAAACCCACTGAATGTAACGCCATAAATTAAACACTGGAAGTAGTTGAAAGTATCATCATTTTCTTTTGTAAAGGGCTAAAATGTTAAATTTAATACTCTGCAGAGTTTTGCAGGTCCCAACAGTGTTGGCTCGTTTCCTACAGCACTTACAGCATTTTCTATGAAATAGTACGAGGGAGGTATTAAATAAAAAGCAGTAAGCCTTGTCCACTGAAGACTAGTACAAATTCAAAAGACATCAGCAGGAGCCTGTTGACCACTCTCTGATTTACTAGTGCCTCTGCAAGAATGTCAGCTCTCACTAAAGGAAAAAATCTTTCCGACTGAATTAACACTTCTAAGGTTGGATCTGGCGAGTTGTTGTCGGGTTGGAGGCTTGCTGGCTGCAGAGTCTGATGCAGCTCAGTAAGACAGGTGAGCTCTGCCCGGCAGCTGCAGGACTCCGTCCATCAGGTCACCTGCTCAATTCTCAAATCTACAGCATATTGTGAAGCTGCATCCTCCTTGCTGTGCAGCACATGCAGGAACGAGCATGAGACGTTTCTTTTGGGTAAATAGGGCAAATATAAAACATTTGAAATAGAGAAGAAAAAAAAAACGAACCCACAGTTTATGATCCAGCCTGATAACAGCAGTGTATTTTCACATACTGCAGCTTAGATATGAAGCTGTTATTTTCAGTGTCAGCAGTCCCTGAAGGAGGGATTATTGTTCCTTACTTCTGCCAAAAGACAAACCATGAATACAGAGTTCTTTCAAAAGTGCTATGTGTCTATTTTGGATCATAACCGATTGTTCATCATGCAAAAAGAAAGTGTTCCCCTTTATTCAACCCACAGCTCATTTTAAAGTACCTTAGTTTTAACTCATATATGTTAATCGTTTACATGCTGTGTGTTTGTACTGCTGGATTTTTCATTGTGGTAATTAAATAAAATATTGTAAAAAAACTGGCTGTTGATCCCTAAGAAAGAAGAGAGAGGCTGCCTTTGATAACAAGTCCTTCCAACCCCTTTTACCAAACAGCAAGAACACTGAAGTATCAACAGAAATCAAAAGCAGACTTTTTACAGTTAGGGAGCTACTGTAGTGATTCAGAAGAAATCCAACCACTGTTTGAGGAAGACCATGGAAATTCTACCATCTCCACATGCACACAAACTCAAACACACAATTTGATGCACTGCCATCCTCCACCACCATCACCATCCACCCATGTTGTGTTTCCACCACTGTTTGATGGGCTGCAGCCGGCAGCTGTGACCAGAACCAAACGCCAAAGCATTAAGTGTTATAAGATATGCACACTGATGCACACCTTAACATATTACAGAGCTTAAACTGTTCTCATCAACAGATAAATAGGTAAAACATTGCTTTGTCAAGACTGAAGATCAGATTTCTGCTGCAGACACCAACTATAAAGCTGCAACGCTGCTATGTGAGTGAAGCCAACAAGGTTCAGATGGAAGTGGAAGGTAGTGAAAATTTATTAGGAAATGCCACACTGGAATGAATGTATGTGAGATAATAATGATCCCGTCTGAGCCTCTCTGATGGTTACACCAGAACAGAAGTCTGGACGTATACATGGCGCACAAAAAGCATGAATATGCCTTTACCCAATCATAAGTTCATATTTATCAGGAAAGAATGAGCAAATTGGTAAAACATTATGCAAACTTTAGAGCATGTTTTTATTTTTATTTTTTTTATTTTTTAGAGCAGAGCAAGTCAAGCCTGATTTGGAGAATGGAAAATAAGACGAGACAGAATTTATCCAAAACTCCACAGATCATGCATTTCTTATCATTACAAATTTCTTTGTTTACACGCCTGAAGCATGTTAAAATGTACCAGTCACAAAGTGCACAGTAAACAACTGAGTGGGTGGGAAATCTTATCAGGCGTCTTTCATTTATATGTTTTTTCTTCATTGTTCTCCACATAACTGCAACAGTGTGTTAACGGTCATGCTCCAGGAAACCTGCTGTGGCGCCGGAGGAGGGCAGATTGTTTCACATGTTCAGGGTCTTTAGCGTTTAAACTACAGACCTGCAAGTCTGTAGTTTTAACTGTTTCCAGACAATTTTATGTGTGAATCTTAGACATTTTTTTGTTTTATATACTAAAGACTCACATAGACTAAAACAAAAGGAAGGCCTCTCAGTCATGTTTTATGAGCTAGAGGTGTGTGGTGGTGTGTTTCGCCACAGAAACTCTTTTTCGTCTTTGTCCTTCATATTTACTGTTTGGGACATTTGAGCTGCAACTTTTGGTCTGTGCATGTCTGCACCAGCTGAAAGCTGTGTGTAGGTATGAGGATGGTGTAAATTGCTGTTCATTCACATACATTCAAACATTCTGGTAAAACATGAACTCATAGCATAGAAAACAAGAAGAGATTTGAACGTTGCATACTTTGTTCCTTGAGCATCTTGAGCTTACAGGAAATTATAAGATTTGAAGCAGGAATTTGAATTGTGGCCATTTTAAAATGTGTTTAGATTCATGTGTAAGATTTTTTATATTAATTAATAAGTCATTTAATTAATCAGTTAAATTTTTAGTGTGTAACCCATAAATTTTCTCTATAAATGCTAATAATTAAACCCAAACGTATTCCTTTCACAGCGATAAAAGACTGAAAAGTAAAACGCTGCATGTGAAGCTTCAGTCGCAGTAACATGGTTTTCTCTTGTCTGCTGCAGGTGAATGCTACCTAATGGAGTGGTCAGACTGGAGCTCGTGTGTCAGCATCTGTGTCAAAGGCGCCGGCATCGACTTCACCTCGGTTCAGGTCCGCTCGCGAGCCGTGTTGGCCCAGGAGCCTGAAAACCTGCTGCTCTGTCCGGACCAGATGTGGGAGTCTCAGCCTTGCACCGGTAAGAACACTTCAAAAGCATGAAATCTTTCATTCCTGCAGACCAGATGTTCTGACCAATCACTTCTCTGTCTACTGAACAGTCAGGAAAACGTGTTTTTCACACTTTCATTCCTTTCCTTACCTACATCCTGCTCATACACCTGATGAGTGGGTTTTGTGGTTGCATGCATCAGTCTGGTCTGAGGGGGGAGGAGGCAGCCTTTGCATTAGCTGTTTAATTTAATTCTTTTTTTCTTTCTCATGAATACGCTGACTTTTTACTTCTGTTTATGAATTTTTATTTTGACATCAACTCTGTCAGAAGCAACATCTTTTTTCTGTTTTTGAAGATGAAAACTGCTTTAATTGAGAAAGTTTGACTGGAGCTTAAAAAAAAACAGAATTTCATATTAACGTCTAGTAAAGATGGTTTCTTTTGTCCATATACTGTACAACATATACAATTATAAAAGATTAATATTTGACTGGGATCCACTACTCTAATGCCACTGATTTAAAAAACTAAAAGAATATATTTTTTTTTATGTCTCTTGAAACCTTTCCTTTATTTTCTGAATGGTGATTTTCCATTTTTTACAAAGCATTTAGGTTTTGTGGCACACCACCTTGTGCCCACTTTGGTGCCAAAATCAGTTTGAAACAATATTTTTCAGGCAGAAAAATAGCAGAAATAACTGAAAAGTCTTAAATCAGCCACATAACCACTGTGAAAGAGAGAACCACATCATGGATTATGAAAAAGCTAGAGCTATCCGATCGGAAAGAAACAAATACCACAGATGGATCAGGGAGGCCATAGAGATAAGGAGACAAGGACCATCACCACAATCTTATACCTTGTCACACACCTGGCATGCCATCCTCCACAGAACACAAGACAGCGGTGTTGATGGCACTGATATTCTTGGATACTCCATGGTATATTGGAATTTTACCATCAAGGTTACGTCTTTTCCAAGGATGGAAATCATTATTCCAGCAGAACAACGTCAGACCTCTCTCTGCATTACTTCCAACAGCTTGGCTTCAAACAAACAATGTGTGTGTGCTTGACTAGCCTGCCTGCAGGACCGATCTGTCTCCTATTGAAAATGTATGGAGCATCATGAAGAGGACAATCACACAACAACCACTCAATCTGTTTTTTTTTTTTTGCTCTCATACTCCTGACCAAATGAAATCAGTCGCAGGTTGTTACCAGTTAACGCTTGTCAATGCATCGGAGGGCTAACACAAAAAGACACTTAGATTCCAGGTCACACCTGCAGGCTTTTTCATCTCCTTTCTGACAGACCCTGCATGTTAGACGAATCTGGGACACAGATAGAAACCAAAAGCAAGATCCGTTCTATTTGGTGGAGGAAAGATCCAAGATTTTCCTGCTGGCTGATTCAGTATTTTGAGTCATTGGGCCAGTCATTTACTGTTCTGATTTCTTCAGCTCCCCAGGCACATTAATCACCAATTACTGTAGGTGCAGCATGGACTGTAAATCACCACCACCAAAGCTCGACATATACAGTTGCCATGAGCTCTGTCTGCAGAGGGAGTCCACTACCCATCCCCTACTCCCTCCCTGGCCTCCCACTCCTCCACACCTCCTTCTCTGGCTACTGTACACAGCCCCACAGCAGTTTTCACTGGCCTGACCTGATTTCACAGCATCACTCAAGGCACAGGGGGGAGGAGTAGCCCTGCCAAGATCAGCGGAGGCGGTGGGGGAAGATAGAGGGCGGTGACGGAGAAAGGGAGGCTGGGGATGGAGGGAGGGATTGTTTTTGATGTGAGGCTCGCATGAGAAAAACAAAAACCAAAGCTGTGTCCCAGTTGTACACTTTTACAGTATCCTAATTCGTAGCGTGCTTTGTCTCTACAGAAGGGTCTTAATGACAGAAGTACAATAAAAAAAAGGGTTCTGGTCGGCTTTCACTTCATTAGAATAAAAGAAGAAAAAAGGAGCTGCTCACAGCTGGAGGAAATAAAAAAAAGCATAGATGGTGCTCCAACAGCTTCAGGGAGATGAAAGTAAAGCCTCAATGAAACACTCATCTCACTATTTTTTAACTTAAGGTTGGCAGGAATAAAACATTCTGAGACTATTACAAAGCTAAAATAAGTACAAATATTTGACTGACATTCATTTATTATAACATAAACATAAGAAACATAACAAAAACCAGACCAATGCTGGCAAAGATGCTAAAATTGAGTGTCACCTAACGTTTGAAGGGTTTAAAATGAATCCCTTGTGACAGGACTTCATGATTAATTGAAATACTTCAGACATTCAAACTAAGGCTACCTGCCCAAACACAGCACTGTCTGCAGTCTTTATGTAGAAAAATAGTACATTTCAATAAAACTGAAGACTGGGTACAAGCAGACATTTGATGCGTTTCTTAAAATACTCCATAATAATGAAGGTGGTGAATAAAATACTTTTTTCTCCTTTGTTCCTCAACAAAAACATATTTTTCATAAATAAAGTGGCACACCTTTGATTTTGGAGTCTATTGGAAATAATTAGCTGTAAATGATTAAAAATATTAAACCATCAAACTCCTTTGACTTTTAAAGCCCTCCATTAATTATTGGTTTCTGGTCTGTTTGTGCAGACTGCCCAGTCCATGAGGCAGCAAAGCATCCTGGCTTGTGTTAAACATATCCACCTCCATTAAGACCAAACACACAACTCTGTCTTTAATTTGTTTATTCAGGACAGTTTTGCCGGGGAAGTTTTATTAATCTATTCCTGATGCTAAAAGCAGAACTTTGACAACAATAGCTGCGTAAGTTACCAGTAGTTCTTCTAAAAACACTTTGAGGTACTTAAAACACCACACTGCATGCACACGATTTAACAAAAACGAGAATAAATAATACAAAAAAATTTTTAAAAAGTTCTTGGGTTAAATTTGGTGGTACACTCAATCCTAAAAACATATGCAGTCACTTTAGGTTTTGTTTTAGGATTAGCGGATCATAGGTTGGGTTGTGCAGATACATCAAAGAAGTAACCTGAAATCAGACCACTTAAGTGAATGATGATGTACTGGAAGGTCGGCATCACATTCTTTTTTTCATTTCCTTTATTTAAACGGGTAGTCCCATTGAGACATGTAGTCTCATCTACAAGACAGACCTGTTTGGGATAGACAAAAAACATTTAGTCACAGTTATAGAGATCTCTAACAATGCAGAATAGAAATTAAAGTTCATTTAAAGGCAAAAAGCTGCTTGATAGAGTAAAATTGCCCAGCACCAGACGGCAGCCAGACAATCATTCTGTTTGCAACGATGCTGGACAAGACAGGTTAAAAAAAAAAAGGCAAAAGGCAGGTTACAGACTAAAAACTAAAAAAAATAAATAAATTAAAGAAAAAACACATTAAAACAAAAGCAATGCAAAGATGCTGTCTCAAGTCCCCTCAGAATTACTTCCTCTAATGGGATCAACGTGGTAAGCTTTATGTCCTGGTGTATCCTGGTCCAAGTTAAAGGAGCAGCATTAGAGAGCACCCTTTTACCAAACTCAGTCCCAAATGAGGGAGCGCAGAAAGGCATGAAGGCTGCGACTGTTCTAAGTAGCAGGTAGGAGGATAAATATGATGGCAGCAGCTCAGGTTTTCCACCTGAACCCATTTACATGCAGGCGTTGCTTCAAATATGCTTATTTTTATGGGAATAATATAAAACAGTAATTATTTGTGTTTGTTTTGGTCAATAATGGGTTTCTTTCAGGCAGAGATTCTCTGTCACAACAGAAGTATTTCTTTCTGTACACCAACTATAACAATGCGCCTATTTAAAACGTGATTATATATCTGTGTTGTGTGTGGTTATAAATTAGCTAAATGTATGGACCATCCAAAAGCCAATCTAAATAGAGAGAAAGCTGAACTTACAAATGCCATAAATCTGTAAAGCCTGTGTGACAGTGAAGACTACAAGGATCTGAAGGGTTACACAATTTATTAACAGATATAAAGGACACATGGACTTTGACTCTGTAGTACTTCCCATGTTAAAGTTGACCTTATACTTTCATAATCACTCAATAGGTCTTCAATTACAGTTTTTTTTTACCAGTTTTTGGGGGATTTTTATTTTTTTTTTCATCAACTAAGGGAGCTACCATCTTTACACAAGGCTGTTATTTACTGCTGGAAACACTGATCCAGAGCTGCATGTTGCTTTTCTTTCCACACACTGTTAAAGATACTTAGTCTTCAGCTGCTATAACAGCTCTAGGCTCTAAGCTAATTGCTAATTCTGCATGCTAAATTGCTAAATTACCTTCACCATCCCAGTTTAGCACATAAGCATGCTAACATTTGCAAATTAGCTATAAAAAAAGAGTCAAATGAGGCTAATGGGAATGAGTTCTGTAGTGGTTTGGACATAAAGCAGATTGCAGGACAAGCAGAAACAATCTGACTTGATGATGGCACTGAATAGAAACAACAGGTTTAAGTTAATGTCAGATTTCAACACAGTAGTTTATCTAAAATCCTAAATTTGAACTTCACCTAACAGTCAAGCCAGAATGAACTCAGGAGATCACTGAAGTAAGAAAAGCCCATAAAGTAATCATGAATATGAACAAATAGGGCTAATCCTTTCAAAGAAGGTTATATTTAAACTTGACCTGCAGGTTAGCTAAAAAGTAAGTTGTACAGAGGTAAATGGCCCTTTTTTTAGCAGGAATCAAGGGTCATCTAGCCCTTCAACCGNTGGCCCTTTTTTTAGCAGGAATCAAGGGTTGGTCATCTAGCCCTTCAACCAGGGACATGGTTTCCATTTGGAAAGCTTGATTACCCCTTCTCTTTGATCCCTGAAATGGGCAGGGATGGACATGGCTGTGTGGTTTGGTTAAGGGTGGGGGGGATTAAACATGAGACTCAACCTTTCGCCTGTCTTTTCCTTATAAATGACTTTGTATTATGATTTTAGAAGGTGCAGCCAACTCTCTGCATGGCAGCTCTACCTCCACTGTGGTGTAAAAGTGCTGTCCATTTATATCAGCTTGGTTATAATTAGCCATTTTCTGATAATGTGGTTTAAAAAACATCATCTGCTAGTTTTGATTCTCTTCTCACACCCTTTCTACTGAGAAATGTTGCTCTCCTAGTAGAGCTCCAATCTACTCATGAAAGATGGTGGGAAGCGTCGTCTGACGTCACTGAATCAGTGATAACATTGTAGAAGTAAAGAAATGAGAAAAGTGAAGAGCATTAGGGATGAAGTTGCCTCAGCCACAGACTGAAAGCAGGAGATGGAGCCGAGCATCGAGTGGCGCAGCGATACAGTCGCAGTCTGTGGAGAATAGATCTTCCTTTTGTTCAAGGTTAAGTTCTTCATTTACGCTGCTCAACTGGCTGCACTGGTGATTGGTTGCATTGGACTCCACAGGGAAATTCAGTCATTTACTGCCCTGATGGAGATATTGATAAAGTCATAATAGCATTGATAGAAAGTCATTAAGCAAAAGCTCTTACTGAAGATTAAAGCCTTGAACTGGACGTTATGTAGCAGCCGACTATTATACAACCATAACTTAGCAGCTGCTTTATTAATCTGTCGTTCATTTAATTAATGGTTTTCACTCCAGCTCCAACCGCGCCACCTTTAAACGTGATAAGTGTTTCTTATTTTGCCTGCAGGGGGCGAATGCTACGAGTACAAGTGGTTTGGCAGTAGTACTCCAAACTCCAGCCGCCCAGATATATGGTGTCAGCGCTCAGATGGACTCAATGTCACTGGTAAGACACAATGAACATCTGTATTAACGTAGAGGTTTTTGGGCATCTAGAGTTTCCATCTAAATATTAGGACCTGGAAAATAGTTTGACTTAAAACTGAAAAATATCCTCAATGCGGTTACTTTTTAATATATTTTTAGGATTTAAAATTCCAAAAACAAAAGGCTACGCTCACACTCAACGCTGTTAGTCAAAGCCAGATTTGAACAAAACAAAAATGCACATTTGGGCCAAACCATGTTTTCTATCTAGGAATAATTGTAATATTGGCAATTATTCCTATTTGCAGCAGCATGTGGGATGAATACAAAGTGATTCATAGTGAATAAATAAAACTACTGTAGGAAAAATAAAAAATCTGGGTGTAGACCATCAACATCCAAATGCATTAAAAGAGTTTTATAAACTGAGGGTACAGATTTACACATGGACTTTTTCCTCCCTGTGTGCTGCACAGTTGTTATGCTCAAAAACTCACCAAACCTGGACTAAACGGTGTCAGCGCAGGGTCACCACGACAACAAGCAGCTGATCCTTCCCCTGTTGACTGGATGCTATCAGCAGTGGGAAGCAAAACAGATAAAAGTCGAGTCGAGCCTTAATGTGTGATGGAAAACAGCCTTAGTCTGTTTATTGGGGTTTCAAGCCAGAAAAGATTAGCAGATACTGCCTTACAGTGTTTTGAATAATAGATAGTGCAGCTGAATTTCTTCTAAAGTAAGAAACTGCAGCAGATCTAAGACTCAACAAGTCTCAACGACCAGTGGACGTTTTACACGGGAGGAAAAGATTTACACAACATGTAAAAAATACCACACACTAAATAAAAGTAGAAATATCTATACAGCAGCCTGTACATTAGCTCACCCAGAAACAGTTCAAGAAACAAAGCAGACTCCAGTATATCAGCCGTATTAGATCAGAGATGAATTTACAGGCTCTGCAATAAAATCACCAGCAACTTCAGAACATAAAACGTCCAACTTATTCTTGCAGTAGCACTTCAGATCAGATCAGAGACACAACGATGACGCTTACAAAACATCACATGCTCTGTTTGATTCTGTTGTCCCCCGATCTGCAGGTGGTTGTCCTGCGACGAATCCCCCAGTGGACAACAGCTCCTGTGACCCTCCCTGTTTCATGCCAAAGTCTTTCTGCAGCGAGGTAAGCATTGTTCTGGTATGTGGCAATAAAGCTAAATGCAAAAGGGAAATCTTGCAGAGAACCACGGTCCACAATGAAAACAAAGCAAAGAGAATGAAAAAGAAGAAAAAGACCTGAATGTGAGGGCGCATGTCGTCTTGATGAATGGCAGCCTGTGCTCTCACGGTGACACGCCGCAGCCAGAATTGAATTTGAATGCAGCAGGGAATGAAATGATGGCAGCATGAAAATGTAAAACACATTTCTCTATAGTGTCACTCAACTCTGCTGCATAAAAATCAATACAATGCATTTACAGCAGCTGGTAAATCTCAGAGTTCATCCATTTCATAGCTTTCATTTTAAAAAAAAATGGATCTCTTGCAACCACAGAAAAAGCAGAATGGAAATACTCAGATGATCCCAGTTTCAATCCCCACTCAAGCATGGAGAATCTGGACTCAGTCGGTTCATGCACACCAAGCTAAGACTAATGTAGTGTACTACAACAATCCTGCAGTCAATTCTTCCTTCAGGAATGTGATTATGATCAGCTCTGGAGAGCTGTGGATTCAATTTTTATGGTCCCATTTGAGGTTTGTGGAGCTGTTTTGTGGTAGTTAAGTTATAAATATCTTAACTATACAAATTTACTTACTTATTCATATAGAATATATAAGATACGTATGTGAATACATATGACAGTTTTTATATATTATTTTCATATTATATCATCTATTAATACAAATACATTGAAAATGTGAAAAACCAGGTGTTATTATATATGATTATTTAACTATAAATATATAATCTATGTATCTATTTACATCATATCATATATCAGTACGGATAGATCTGTGTATATTTTTGTTAATGCAATTAGACATTTAAGGGTAATATGTTGTCAACATGCACAATATACCTGTTATATATAATAATACATGCAAGTATATCCCAGAAACATGTTAGGGCCCTTTGTTGCCATACCTTGTAAAATAATTTGTTTACATTTCTTTTTAAATAGATTGATGTTTGGCTATTTTTTCAAGACAACATTCAATCTGTTCCAGAGTCTCAGTCCACTAACAGTTATGCTAAATCATTTCTGTGTTGTTCGATTTTGCTTAATTTTAAACTCTACTCTTTCCCTACGATTATACTGTAAACCCCATTATTGAGGTAGACTAGAAGAAAAAGACTCTTCTTTTTATAATGATTATAATTTAGCTGTGCTAAAAACTGCTGCTGTCACCAAGATGACATCTAGTCACTGAAACAGATTTCCTGAAACCTTCAAGTAGTCTAAAGCTGCACTTTGAACTGATGTACCTTTGTATTTAGCCTTTGGGATATTTTTCTTTCTGCATTTTATTTGAAATCTAAAATCCTGGGTTGATGTGTTTTTTTGCCTCTCATTGGCTGCTTTTGTTTCTTACTTGTGACATTCAGGGAACATAAGTAGTAGAAACATAGGGCAATGTCCAGGCTTTTACACAACAAACAACAGAAAAAAAATGAATGGGCAAGAAAAAGAGATAAAGCAAGTTCAATAAAATACACTTACTGGCCTCTTTATTAGGCACACCTGTAAAATTGTTTGTTTACACAAATACCTAATCAACCAGTCACATGACATCACCTCAGAGCATTTAGTCATGTAGACACGGTGAAGACGACTTGCTGAGCATCAGAATGAGGAAGAAAAGGGATTTACGTGACTTTGAACGTTTCATGGTTGTTGGTCTGAGTATCTCAGAAACTGCAGATCTTCTGGT
>CM047980.1:7827595-7851679 GCA_026261665.1 Melanotaenia duboulayi | reverse complement strand
TACCTCCGCGTAACCGTTTGCGTAGCAGGGGTGCGCGTCAAGCCTATGCGGAGTTACGTCAAGCCTACGGTGGTTATGCAGACGCCTCACAAGCGTAAATCTACCTTAATAGCCTGATGTTAGCCTGAAGCTATGTTAGCAGTGCTAATCTGGTTATATATTAACGGACCACACATCCAGCTTTATTAATCAAGCTAAAGCTCTATGACCCAGCTTTGTACAAGAAAATGTACGAATGAAGATATAGAAAGAGATATTTCTGACTTGTAAAGACGAAGGATGCAGATCAGGCAAGACACCTCCAGCCCCAGAGTCAGCAGTAAGTTATTGGAGGAGGAGCCATCGCGCCCCCTACTACCACATCAAGTGCCACATACTGCCTCCAAAACAACAAACTTACCTTTCTATGGACGTATTTTGAGCAAATATTTCCACTTGGTGATCCAGACTATAAATGTAAAGATGTTTAATTTTCATGTCTCTTTAATGGGACCACAGTTATTACAGCAGTGGATGTGAGTGTGTGTTAGAGAGAAGAACACAATCATTTCCTTTCTTTTTATCTGCCCCCCCACCCCCCATATATAAAAGTCTATTTCTGCCACTGCTCCAATGTGCAAGAAAAAAGTGGAAAGAACTGAAACAACCCGAGAGCACCATATCATTTTTGAGGGGACACTAAATATTAAGCTGAGAGGTTTTCACCTAACAGCAGCAGAAGAAATGTATGGGGCATTTTTAATGTTCATGGTTTGTGATTAACATTGGCTCGCACATCTTTGCACTTGTAGCTGTGCATGAGAGAAAACAGATACATGAAGCACCACATGTTTATAAATGCAAGTTCTGTCGGAAGCATGGATGGAGCCGACTACCTGCTCTCAGCCGCCGGTACATCAGTATGTGAAAAGTGCTTCTGTAGTGTGTTCAGACTCATCGTGCATGACAGCAAAAGAAATATTTAGGATGCAAGAGTGCAGAACAGATCATGTTTTATGTTCACACACATCAACACCTGCGATTCTTTATCTTCCAAATGCTTGTTTCTGAAGCACACTTCTCACTAATAATATACCCCCCTGCAGTCCAATCAAAGTTAGAGGGAAACAAGGTAATAATTAAAAATGCAGCTAGTGATTTATAGCGTGACTTTGTTGCACCAGTTAAGTTCCAATAAAATATTCATTGCTTTTTGCAGCCATTCAAACACAAGCGCAGAGTGCAAGAATATCAAAACGATAGAGAAAATGAAGATAATGATTGTAGGAGACAGAAATTATACTAAGAACTTTATTTAAAGTTTACTTGCATGGAAAGAAATGTGCAGCCTTAGCCAGTAAGATATGAAGCCTCATTGATGGTTTAATGTCCTCTGGAAGTACTTCATTGTAGATAGTTATTGATTATGTAATCGATGTCTCAAACAGTAAATGAATGTTGAGTCTGGTGCTGAATTAAGGCTTTAAAAACCTGATTATAAAACTTTACTGTAACTATACTTTGTTGACTTATACACACTTGGCCTGGGGAACATCTCACCAAATTTACAATAAAGTTTAATTTTCTCTTAACTGTTTTTTTGTATTAAATTAAATTTGGAATCTGTATAATTTTTATTTGCAAATCACTCCTATGAGAGACGTCTGACCGATTTAACCAGCAGGTTCTGGTTAATAAATAAGCTTGGTGTCTATCTGAGAAAAACCTTTTTTTATGACCCCTGTGTTTACAGAAATACAGATAACATCATTTATTGCTCTTCTCTTTTGAACTATTCAGCTGCTCCTCTGATGTTGGTCTGGTTTTCTCGCACTGTGCTTCCAAATAAATACCAGCAGAAAGTGATTTAGCTGGTATCCTCTTTCATATGATTGATATCTGTTGGTGGCATGTTTGCGTGTAAACAGACACTGACGAGCCTCCTCTTCCACAGATGGGAAGCTGAAGATGTGGGTGTATGGTGTAGCAGCCGGAGCCTTTGTGCTCCTCATATTCATAGTGTCTATGATATACCTAGCTTGGTGAGTTGAAGAGTTTAATCTCCCCTATTTGTCATCATCTTCATTCATAAAGCAGCCACCCCCCCCCATTGTCTCATTTTTTCCCCCACCTGCTTTGAATTAAATCGCCCCCTCCTTCACGTCTTTGTTTTGGTCTTGATATTTTGGTTGTTTTGCTTCCTCCATGCCTTTCCCATGTGAGAGCAGCAGCTACTGTGCCAAGGCGCATCGTTCTCTTAAGGCACAAGAGTCTGGCACCAATGGGACGGCGGTCTTTGTGGGCCAGAATGCACATGAGATGATTTACACCTGTCCTGGTTGCCAAGAGCTGGCTCAAAGCACCAGCAGCTAATGAGGATGTGGAGGGTTCAAACCCCCCAAACCCCCCCTCCCTCTCCACCCCCACCCCGACACAGCCTCCTCAATAAGCAACCAGTGGTCCCTGAACTGTCCCTGTGCCCTCTTAACGTGTCGCATGTCCTGCCTGACTAGCTGAGTGAAGGCGCAGGTGAGGATGAACCACCCCTGATGTGTTCCTCACGTCTCGTAGAGAGTTCCTAGAGCTCTTAGCTCATAGATCTTTTTTACCCGACTCATTCTTAAAGCTTCAGCTTCTACCTCCCCCCCACTGGACTGTGTGTGATTTACAAAACAGCCATTAACCTTCGGTGGTTCACGTAAACAAGACAACACATTTCCTAGACCAATACTTAAACTCCCCCGAGTGAAGGATGAGTCATAATTTTTTTTTTATTCTTATGCAGAAAATGAAAAGCTATTAAAATACATCAAGCCAACAAAAAGTATTTTTTATTTTACTATGAAAAGTGAATAGGCGTGCATTATACAAACATTTAAGCACTGAAATTTATTCATAGGGACTTTAACAGAAAGTGGAAAAGTAACTATGGCAAAAAAATGTATTACAATTAAATATCATGCATTCAATTTCTTTACTTAACAGCATATTAAAATATTTTTGGGGCAGCCATAAAACATGTATTCATAATGCACAGTGGCTTCTTTCATTAGGTTATGTATATTCATTATTGGTATTAGCATATTAATAGCATTAGCAGTGATTCAGCACTGAGGTATTTTGACATTGCAGAGCTTAAACCTGCATATGTTTTAAACTAATCACATGAATAAACTGTTTTATGTTACTCATAAAAATGTAAGTAAAACTAAAACGATTCTACCTCAGAAATGAACTTAAATCCCTCCAGTCCAGACCTTAGATAACTGCAACACAATAGATTATTTGTGATGAAGTGCAATCTACAGGTTAACAACCTCCAGAACGTAATGTGTAGAAACATGTGATGTATATACCTGTTTATGTGCCTTACAACAACATTTACAGATGTTTTAACATCAGTTTTTTACACTTTGGAAACATAGCTCTGCAGTTCTGTAGAATAAGTGAGACCTAAACCAAGTTTAATCATAATCATATAATATTTATATGGTAATTTTGATGCTGCAGAGATCAACATGTGTATGTAAATATAATAAATCTGCATGTTATTGTAAGTTCGCTTCAAGTCATGGAGGTTTTTAACTTTCAGGTTGCACTAAACCAAAGGATCACTGATGATGTGCAGCTTTATTAGCACTACTGAACTGACTACAGCCTTTCATTTTATGGTTGTGTGAGCACATTGATATGTTTCAGTGTATATCTTCATTTAAATACAATAAAATACCAACTAGGCAGAGAAATATACTTTTATACTTGAATGGAGTAAAAGATCTTTCTGTTGCAAAGAATAAAAAAGTTCTACAAAGTCTCATGAAAAATGACAAAGATGGACGCTGTGGTCTAAATATAATTATTTGACTCGACACGGTGCTGCTACATCCCCACAGGAATCCATTTTTGTTGCCGTTAATTTCCTGTGTGTTGATTTAAATGCTCGGTTGCATTTACCTGTATCAGCAGAAGCCAAAACCTGGTTAGTAACTGCAGGCAGGCGTGTCTTAGTAACATGGTATTACACTGCCCTCTTGTGGCTAAAAGACAAACTACATCTTTATTTCCTACCATATGACCAAATCAGCTAAATATTTCCTGTTAGATTAAATTGAGTACTTCTTGGTTTTTATATCAAATCGATTTCATTTATTTATTTTGCACAAGTGCATCATAAAGTGCTTCACAAAAAACAGAAAAGAACTAAACAAATGCATTAAAACAAAAAATGTTGTTCATAGCACTAACAGCAGAAGTAAAAAGAAAAAAGAAAAAAATAAAAAACAACAAAGCTTGTTAGTCACTTTTAACTTTTTTTTAAGTTTCTTACAGTCCAGTGAGGATTACATCACCCTTCTTTGTACTCCAAGAGGACGTTTGGAGAAAAGTTTTGAGCATTCAGAAGTATTAATTGTTCTGCCAGCAGATAAAATAATTGAATACCAGAAATTTGATAAGTACAACTAAAAATTATCTTTATTTTTATTCACAGCCAGTCTCTAGAGGATGTTCCTGAACATTGTGCACCTTATCTTTACTTTGAGACATAAATCCTGCAGCTTTATCCCCTGGAGGCAAAGTTACAGATGTCCAGCATGTGAATGAAGTTTGCAAGCAAATGAATTAATACCTAATTTTATTCCTATTATTCTTGCAAGGCCTCAAACACTATCTGCGGTGCACACGCTCAGATTTCTCTGCAGAGAAAGTCTGTTTGTGTAGAAAATCTGCATTGTTTTCTAGTATAGAGTCATTCTTAAGGTCTTATCTCACAGCTGTTTAGTGTTTTAATTTTTTTAAAAGAGATGTAGCATTTTTTCACAATACAAATATTTTTTTTTTTATTGAGAACAAAACTCATGAAAGAACAAAATCTGCAATATAGTGATGCAGTAATTAAGAACTTTCAGAGTATTTAAAGATTGATGTGTCTCGGTGTTTTGTGCCAAGAAACTCCATAATTTTCCAGGAAGCTATCGATGAGCCACGCAGGAAGAACTTCCTGTTTTTACAGATGGATGGAGTTCTGGCTGAGAACCACATCTGGCTGGTTCGGTTCTTTTCAGGGAATTTTGAACAAAACACAGTAACGTAAACTTTATATAGTTTCCGACCGCTCTAGTCTGCCTGTCTTTAGAGAGAGCAGCATCCCCCTCAAGACCAGGACGTTTTGTTGTTTTTACTTCTCTCTAAGATAAAAAGCAAAACTCTTGTGGACAGCTGGTTATATCTAGATGCATTTTCTACACAAACTGACCTTTTTTCTCAAGTCAAAAAAGCATCATCTGCAGCTCTTTAGATTAATTCAACTTGTTGTTCTTGTAGAACATTGTTTGGTTTTTTCAACATGCTCTTTTATACTGTGAGACATATTTTATAGAGAAAACATTTAGTTTTTTAAGTCTAACAGCTGCAGCAAAGAGCCAACAATTTGAAAGTACAAAATAGAAAAGGAGAAAAAGTTTCAGGACTGGTCGACTTCTGGTCCACGTTGGCGACAGGCGGAGTTTTATTATGTAGCGGCAGTTTCCTTTTTTTCAAAGCACAACCTAATGCTTTCCTTCCTTCTTCAGTATAGTTTCTGACTAAATGCACATCCATAAGCAAGTACGGAAAAAGCCAACATGCATCAAGGTTATTTCAGAACTAGCTTGTTAACATCTCTGGTTGCCATGTAAACAAAGAGGGAGAAAATCACACAGTCTGGCCTAATGAACCAAAAACAAGTAGTCTTCTTTTACTCAGCTTTAATGCTATTCCTATGATATCCATTAGTTTAGGAAACACTTGGTGATCTTTATGAAGGGAGAAGAGATTATCCTGGCCTGTAATTCCTTAACAGACAACGCTGAATGCAACACTTGATTATGTTCATGCAAACTGAGATTCATATAAACAAAAGTAGGATGATTGTAAGCAGCCTGCGACAAGAAAATTTTCTTCATCTGGTTTTTAAAATACCTAATCTTGGTAATAAAGCCATATTTTATATATGATCTTATTATGGTAATAAGGCAGACTAAAACGTTCAGAAGAAACTAGGATTGTAAAAATATCAGATAAGGCATCAGAGCATGAGGTCCGTGCCTCCTTGCAACAGCATCCCTGTTGCTATAGAAACTAAGAAGCACAGCTTTTGGTGCACCAAAGGCACCAGAAGAGGAGAGAGGCTGTACCAGAGACTTTGATATTTCTCACTTTTCCCCGTTCAGGCGAAAGCCTTGCTGTAGTTGGTTGTGCTGCTCTGTCTTTTCTGACCTCATCTGCAACCACAGCCAGTTGTAAATTAGTTTTCATTTCCTTGTGAAAGTGGAAAACTGAGTCCTACTGTATGTTAGATGTTTGGTATTAGGTTCCAGTTTTAGTGTAACTAGCCAGTTATCTCAGATCAGCTTCCCTCTGCTCCACCTGTGACGTCCTCACAGCTGTTGTGACCCTCTCCTCCCGCCTTCTGTGTTTCATGATCACGCCCACATTCACCCAACACATGCAGTATGTAATGGTGTGACGAGTGTGCACTTTGACCATATTTCATTCTAACTCTGCTTTAATTTGTCCATGCAGCAAAAAGCCAAAGAGACCTCAGAGACAGAGGCAGCAGAACAACCGACTAAAACCTCTGACTCTCGCCTACGACGGGGACACGGACATGTAGTCCTCCGAGCTGCTTCGCCGAGCACTTCACCTGTGAGAAAACCACTTCATCATAGCATTACAGTGAGGGACATGGATGTTTGCAGCGTGAATGGACACGTCACAGAGCGGAGAAATTACAGAAAATCCTCTTAGCAGAGACACTGATAGGGTTTAACCATTTCAAGTCCAGCTCTGATCACTCCTCTTCTCTTTTTGTTTTAATAAATTTTATTTTTCCAGAGCCTTCATGACCTCCAGCGCCTTGTTTTGTTTTTTTGCCCCTGACATGTCCAGCATGACCGACCTGAAACACAGGAGAGGCTCAGTGCAGAAGACAAGCCCAGCCCTTCTCTTGTCTGTGAACACGACAGCAAAAAGCTCCAACTCTTCCCCCCACGCTTTTTCAGCTTGTCCCTGAAAATGCTGAGTAGCTCGAGGCTTTGGATGCTCTGACGGTTCGTACGTTGCCAAAAGTCACCGCAGGGAAGAGGAGGAGGAGGAGGAGGAGGGAGGGGAAAATCTCCATCAAAAGGTTTGGATTTCTTTTTCTCAATCCTCAACTGGGCTTTTGACTCAAATCTCTTTTCCAGTCTTGAACAAAAGGAAGGCATCTTTTCTCTATCTTTTTTTTTTTTTTTTTGCCCTGCTTGATTCAGAGGCACACAGACCTGTGTTTGTGGGATAAACTGATCCATATGATGCTGATGGACGAGAAGCTTGCAATCAGTCATTGGTAGAAACTACTGCCTGCCTGTTTGCCTCCACCCTTGCTTTGTTTCAGGCCCTACATTGCACTATATTAGTGCAGCATGATATGCACACGTGACTTCTACCTTTTATTGCCATAAAACACTGCCTCGTCCACGAAAACAGAACCATACAGGAAAAGATCAAGGGAAACAACATCAACAGGAAAACACATTTAAAAAGCGTCACACTCGACTACAAAAGCAGGTGTGACTCTCAAGTAAATAAATGTATAGATCTTATTTCTCACAGCGGAGTTTTTTGGTTGTAGTAAAGTACTTTTTTGTGGTTTGTAGACTTCGTCTGATGTTATCACGTCATTTCTGCCCAGATGCAACTACAGCATCAGCAGGCGGTTGGTTTCGGTCACCCTCCTGCTCCACAAGTTCATTTCTTTATTGTTTACCTGCAACAACACACACCCTGGAGACATTAAAGTTTTACATTAACTATTAAAAAGGAGATAAACTTAAGCCATTCATGTCATGCAAATGTAATTTCTGCCTTACTTACAACAACTAACAGTCCTGTTTGTAATACTTGAATCGGAAAACACACATTACAGCACACATAGACTAAAAACATGAGAAAGAAGTGAGTTTTCTTTTCTTTTGAGGTCATGTAGGGGAATTGTAATCAATCCATACAACACTTATGTAGTTACAGTATTTTAGATGCTCAGTCACGCTACATGGAGATGGAAAAAAAAAACACACAGTATAAATGACCTATACAATATGTTAATATGAGAACATGCTTCTGCTGAGTTCAGTGTAAAAGCAAACTGGTGTGGAGAATGTTTACTTTTTTTCTTGTGGGATTTGTAAATAACAGCAATTTTTTTTTATTTTTTCGGAAAAAAAAAACATAAAAAAGTATGTGTACATTTATTTTGTATTGCACAGAAAATGTTACTTTGAATATTTCCAAGTGGGTGTATGATATTGCAGATCGTTGTTATCATGATGCAAGTTGTATGTTGTGATGAAAAAAAGAAAGGAAAAAAAAACGGGAAAGAAAAAAGAAGCAGAAAAAGACGAAGACGAGTCGGCCGTTTTTGTACAGGTTGTTTATATGTATGGAAAGAATTTCTGAAAATAAATGCAGACACAGTTGTAAACACATAAATATAAAGTGCTGGGGTCATTTTTTAACACAATTCTTCCCACTGTCTTCCAGTTTTTAATAATGTGCTGGACAGTTTTGACCCAGTTTAGTAGTTTCTCCTTAGATGATCTGACCCTTCTTAAACAGACTAACATCTTTTCCATGAACACGGAATGAGTCTTTTCACAAGGTTGTTTAAGAAATGAGAAGCTACTCATTGCATCAGGGGTTAAACAACTTGTTGCCGCTGAAAGTGCAGAGCTCGATGTTTCAGGTCTATTATTTTCGCACTGGTTTAAATCAGGTGTGTTTGCAGCGGGAAGCTTCTAAAACCTGCAGGACACCGGCCCTCAAAGACCAGGATTGAGGATTCCTGATCTAATATGACTGAAATTTACCAGGCTGTATTTAATAGTTTTTGTTTTGTTTAGTTTAATTTTGATTCAAAGATTTGAATCTAAAGTGACCTCAAGGTATTTAAATTCAGTGATGATTTCAGTAGATTATTTTTAAATGAAAAACGAAAGCTTTGTACAAACTCTAAAACCAGAATTTCAATTAGTTTCACATCCATTTCTGTTGGAAAATGAAGGAAGAGCATCACCAGCAACGTACAGACGAACACCTGGGCATAACATCTGTCTGTTTATTACTTTACGAAAAGACTCATGACTGAACAAGTGAGAAAAATGTAATTTGACATTTTTAATATTGAGATTTTGCACCCTGAAAAAAAAAGTATTTATGGAAATACTATCTGTGGATGTGGAGGAGTCTGTCTGAAAAGAGTTTCATTTTAAAGAGAAAATCTGCAAACTGGTGGAGAGGGAGTTTAAAAGATGAGAGCATTTCCTGGATGTGGAGTCAAAGATGTTATCAGGTTTCTTTACTGGATCTAATCATAAGTCAGGATATCACAACCTCTGGAGTTTCTATCAGTCAGTTCAAGAGCAAACTAAACAGAATTAAATTACTCTCTCCTTAATGCATGACGATGCTTTCCTGCACAAATGAGCAGATTCTTTGTTTAAAAAGAGTTTGCAATGTGCACATTTATTAGTTTTCATTTTGTGTGACTATTTAGAGGAATCTGGAAAAGATTTTTTTACTAAATAGATGACCGAGGATTCAGACATTTTTTAGTCTCTTTAGATTTCCTGATGTTTACAAGAGAAAAGAAGCTGTTCATAGAGGACACGCCACTGCAGTGGACTGCCACTAGATGTCAGCCCTTGATGATGTTAACATAAAAGTTGCTTCTCAAAAATCGATAATGTGAACCTCCCTCTCTGCTCCCACTTTCTCCATTCAGTCTGTTTCTCTCTCTACCCTCCCCGGCTCCCTCCCTCTCTGTATAAAGCATCCCTCCACTCTTACACTCAGACGTACAAACACCTCTGTTCTCACCCAGTTTTTTCAGCAGACACCTGAACCTTCCTGAATGAGACTGAAGATTCCACTCACCTCCGGACCGCCTCCTTCTCTCCACATATCTTCTCAAGTTTGGTTGCTGATAACGGCTCAGTCAGTCAGCAGGAGTTTCTTTCTTTCCTTTTTTTATTTTTGGGCTGCAATGAACAGATCAAGGACGGTTGACATGAAGGGAGACGCTCCACAAAGAGGCATGAAGACCACATGTCTGTGGGTCGCCACTGCGCTGCTGTCAGTCATCCCTCTGGTGAGTTAAATGTCATTTTGATTTGACCTTTTTGTATTTACACATCATTTTATATGTGGAGATTCCTATGAGTGATGTTTGCTGCAAGAATACAAAGAAATGCTCATCGATAAGTTCCACGTAAAACAAACAGAAACGGATCATTTCAACATCACGTCTGATAGTGGTAAAATTGTTTAATTCGTTTTATCGCACATTTTTCTTCATGTTATAGTAAAAATAATATTTTTTAAGCCTATTTCTTAATATTTACCTGAAGTAATCTTTCCAAATCCGAACCTGCATCTTTAGCAAATCCACCAGCTGGATATTCCTCCCTCAGCATCATCCATCCTACCCTTTCCATTTCTCCAATTTACAGATGTGCTTCAGCAAAAGTACATCTGACAGGACGGAGGAGAACAGCCTGAGCCCATTATGACAAATACAGCGCAATGCTCGCAAACTCAATGCCTTGACAGTTTGTGACAACCCAATTCCTTTAATCCCTGAAGAGACAGTAACCCCTCACCCGCTGATAAATCTGTCAACAAAGCAATCAAAGCAGAGCAGGAGCCACTCCCCTTCGCCACAAAAAAATTCCATAAACTTAATCCCCACAAACTTGACTGGCCTTAAAAAGCTCCTGCGGTGTTATCTGTGTTTAATTTGCATAGTGATGGAAAGAAGTCAATTACTATTAATTATTCTCTACAACTTAATACCCATTATCGAATTGAATTCACCGTCTTGAAAACCATAAACTCAATTTCACAGCTGACTAAGCGCACTAATCATTTCACCCCCCTTCCACTCCTTCCTTTCCTTAGTTTTTTTTTTAACTTTATGGAGCCCGTCCTGCATTGAAGAAAAACAACGATTCTTCGATTCCAAGAGCAACAATGAGCATCATGTGTTCCCCTATTTGTCTTAATACACTGTGAAGACAAACATTCATCATTAAGTGTCTTATATGTGTGCTACAAAGGCATCATGGACGTGGGAGCAGATCTCACAGCATCACTTGACGGGAGTGTTTTTTTTTCCAGACTGAGCTGCCAAATTGCTTCGCTATGCTTTAATGGGATGATCATAATTGTTTCGTACTTGGTGCATCCTAAGCTTTTGCCTGCAGCTCCTTTAACAGATTGACAGACCCATGGGAACCTCACAAACTTATTTTGGCCGCCTTTGAACCAAGTCGTGTGTGAAATAATATGATTATGCATTTTTCCTCTGGGTAAGTTGGAAAACTGGTGGCTAGGTTTTTTCCCCCTCTTCTTCTTCCTCCTCCTCCTTCTTTCCTCCAAACTGCCCCCCCTCTCCCTCCCTCCTGCCTTTTATATCCCGCAGCCTGTCCGGGTACAGTATTTATCCTCCTCAGAAGTCATGGTAGTAATTGTGCCCTGGCCTCTAAAAGCAGCGCGGCGGTGATACATCTCCGTTCCATCCACAGCTGCCTGTGATGTCTTGACACACTTTGTGATTTGTCATCATCTCTGACCCCCCCTCAGGTAACACTTTCATATCACTTGGAAAGTATAGGCCTAAACTCTTGGTAGGAGTCAAATGCCCTCAGCTGATCCATTAGCTGGACGACAGGGGACCTGACAAGGCGAGACAAGCTAAATTCACTGTAAATGACTATGACGACAACCATATCCCAAGTGCCCAGTTTTAAAATCCTCTGGAAGACGCCTCTTTAACTACCCCCATGTCTCATGGAGCTTCATGGAAGACAACATTTCATAAAGCCATAAACAGTGTCTAGCTGGAGTCTGCAGATGGGAGTATTTGTGATTAAGAGCATCTAGAAGTCATGAATTAGATTAAAATAAGCTTTAACTGAGGTGGAGCCAGAGGCCAGAGTGGTTGAGAAGTCACAGGTTTGATCCCACAACAACCACAACATCCTTAAGCCACACTTTTAAGCTTCTCTGGTTGAGAGCATCACTTAAATTTAGAAAAAAAAACTATTAAAGGAAGCAGCTGTGTTCATTTTCTGAATCTTGAAGCCAAATGCTGAACATACAGCCCTCCCAATCAAGGCTGCAAAGTGGGAGCCCAAATCTCCCATCAGCCTGGTTGCTCTCCATTCTGATAGCTGGGACTGTGGCACCCAGAAATTCTCCCCACACACACACACACACACACACACAGCAGCAGCATTCAGGTAAATGAAAACTGACATACACTTTCATTCTCCAGCACAAGGTTTTGTGCAGAAGCCCACCGCAGAGTCATCTGGCTCCTCACCGTGCTTCTATTAAAGGTGGAATTTGTTGGCTGTTCGGGGGTCCGGCCCATAGAATATCCTCCGAGCTCCCAAGGGAAGCCGAAAGGAGAGGGAGGGGGGTTGTTTATCTTCCTGTTTCATAGAGCGGATGCCTGTGCCTTATCACAGCCTCGCCAAGAGTAGATAGCATTTAAGTTTGTCCAACAGCCCGGCTGTACGCCGCATCTGGCAATCTGAGAGTTGTTGCCTAAAGGACTCGTGCACGGCGATGCTGTTTGCTCTTATCTTGTTGAGGGATTCTGCCTCGTAAGCTGAACCTGGGAATAATATTAACAGGCATTTAAATGAGGTTTTTGGGGAGGGTGCATAACCAACTGCAGGTGGAAAACTTGGCAAATGAAAAGAAATAAAAACCTGGCAGACGTGTTCACATATCTTAGAATTGTAATTCTGTTTAATAGACTGTATTTTTCACAAATTCATTTTCTGTCGTGCTGCACTTGAACACCAGCGTGATAAGACTCTGTTTACAGTATGTTGTTGCATTTTATTTAATATATGTATGCAGATAAAGGAAAGCAATTGTTAGCCTGTAGCGGTGGAGAAAAGCAGGAAAAGTCGAGCAAAATGTTGCTTCTGTCTGAATTATGGGACACAGAAAGAAAATAATGTAATTTAAATGGAAACAAACCAAGTTATCTGTTATTATGTAGATTTTTAGATTGATTATTATTGGTTTCTGTCTGTTTCTGTGCAGACAACTGAAATGAGGATAATCAGACTGAAATGAAAATTTCAAGCAAAGTAACAGGAGATATTCTGCATTTGGTCGTCCAGCAGCAGGCCAGTGTATGTGAGATAAATAAACCTGTGTGTGTGCGTGTTTGTTCTCGGTAATGAGCCATGTCAGCCAGTGCGACAGTCCGACTTACTGATGTGTTTTTTAATAGTTTGTGGACAACAATGAAGCTCTGTGGCGCAGAGGAACAAGATAAATGAGACGATGCTTGTTAGTGGGATCATCTCACTGCTGCTTCTGGTGTTTTAATAAGATGCTGACAGGAGGAAATACACAGAACATCACCAGACTTATCCTGTAAGAAACAGCTAATAGGTATTCACAGTGTGCAGGAAGGAACAGGTAACAGTTACCTGATTAAAACATCTAAACAACACAAGTCTTAGAGTCTTACACTTTTTTTCTCCTTAGCTTCCTTTCTGAATCATTCATGTGAATATGATGCATCTGTTCTGTCCCACTGCTAGTTTTTGTACCTCTTCTAAAAGCCAAAACCTACATTTTTAGAGGTTCTGCATTATTTATTTCTCATAAAAATATTATTACCTATGATTACTGTGTCCTGCTTGAAAAATTACAGATTGTATTGTACAGTGATGCTTTTGTATACTTCTATATTTCCTCCCATATATTTAGTTTTTTATTCCAAATATTGTCAGAATCAGAGAGTATCAGGCATGTGAGCCAGCCCTCCCCGTTAATATGTCAGAAAAGTGGATGGCAATACTGTAAAAATGGCACTAGTTAAAAGACGTTTGGCTCTTTTTTTGGTATTAATTAATTATCAACACGTTGCAAATTAATTAACAACTGACAGATCAATCAGTTTACATCTGATGAAGAACTGAATTCATTTTAAAAGTGAATCAAAATCCATTTGAAAAACTATTAAAGAAAGGCTTGTTGGTTTAGAGTGGGAGCACATCTGTCACAGCATTAGTTTCCAATATGAGGTTGGTGACTCCTCCAGCGTGCTACAGCATACACCTGACAGAGGATTTAATAGCAGCATTTACTGTAATTTAGTAAATTATTTGATACTTGAACTTTTTCTGGTCTCTTAAAGAATTTCAAGTGAAGTAGTCTGAGATATTAACATTAATAAATTAGTATTTTCTCACCATAAGTCAAACCAAAAAGTTTGGGAACCCCTGCTGACAGGAAGCAATTAAAAAAGGCAATCAAGTGCAAGATTAATTCCACCTTTAGCCATGGATGGTGTTGTTTGTCCTCGCCTCATATTCAATAAAGCACTCTATTGACAAACCAATATCTGTTAAGCCCAGAGTCATCAAAGTGTGACTGTTGACCTTTACGTGCCATGTTTGTTGTTCCTTCCCTTCAGCTTCTCGCTTCTCTCTCCGCAGTATCCCTTTCAGGAACATTCAAGTCTCCAGCACACACTCCCTTTGTGCCTGGCTTGTGTGTTTTCTTTTTTTTTTGTTTTTGTTGCAGCCGAGCAGAAGTAAATCTTGGCCCTGTGAGTGTTGGTGCAGTCAGTCGGGGTGTTCCGGATGTAAACGTTGCTTTAGTCAGGACTGCCTCTGATCTGCCTAATCTCCCCGGGCTGGATTACAGGTTGGGCTCTAATCCGTGAAGTGGGGGTCTCTGTCAATGTGCCTGCGAGTGCTCTAATCCAGAAACTGTCAGGTGCTTTAGATGAAAGCTAATTGCATGTCACAGTTTGGGAACCAAACATAACGCTTGTGACAAAAGAGCACAGCTTTCACAACAGGGAATTAGGTCTGACGATGACTGGGCACACACTTCATGTGTGCTGTAAAATTTGATCATCTTGGAGGAGAACGGTGATTAAATCCTTTCCAGAAACTGGATTCAAGTGACATTGCATCTTAAAAAGTTATCTAGAGAATGAAGTTGCAGGAAATCATGGCTTTTTTTTTTAAACACATCCATATAAGGTGAATGCAGTTGAATTTATTGCTTCATAAAGTGATAAATATCCTTCCAGGATTTGTATTGTTTATGTATCTACAAAAACACTACTCACACTATTAGGCTGACAGGCATTTAAACCAGCTCAAAGCTGTTTCCTAATATCCCTTGATCTGGTTTCGGGACTCCACTGAGACTGAAACCCAGTTACAGAGAAGCATGAGTAATTACTGCACTTCCAAAATGATTTTTCATTTGATGATTAGAGACTACCGCCTTTTAACAACTCAGAATAGAAACAGTCATGAGAAACAGATGAGCTCCACAATTTGGATTACCAGACAAAGAGCATTTGAAGATAATTTATTCATTTAGGAATCAGTAAAATAAATTAAACTGGCACAGGATCAGTTTTTCCTTTAGATTATTTGACCTTACAATGATGTGTTTTATGTTCCGTCAGCAACTATCAAGCAAACTACTTTATATTATACAAAAAAAACCACTTATTTTAATCAATATTACACTATTTAAACCCTAAAAATATCTGTAAACCCAAGAGAGAAGACTCAACTTTAATGTCATAATCAGCTTTAAAGCTCCCTGGCTGGCACTCTATAACATACCATTTCCCTGAACTTTTACATCCTAAGGCGCTTTATGTTTGACCATAATAGTGCCAATAAATCCTGAACAGGACGTCTCCTTCATCCTCACACTCGCTTTTGTCTTTTTATGATACATCCTCCGCAAGTCAGCATGACAGTCTTTTGTTTCCAGCAGTGAAAGACAAACGGAGACGTTCATTAATATCGTTTAACTGCTTCACTGCGAGCGGAAGCTGCTGAAATTCATGCTCCTCTTCATCTTGTCACTGCAAACATTTTGCTCTCAGGGTTTTGCAGATTTTCTTTTATCCTTAATAAAAAAGATTTAAATAAAAAAAAAAGGAAGAAAAAAAGGAAAACCAACCGGTTGCGAACGTCTGGCCATGTCCAATCCCTCTGTGGATGCAGAACACTTTGATTTGACGACTCATATCAAGAATGTTCAGGTGATTCAAGCAGGCAGAGATCACAGTGCCACAAACGGTTTGTTCTCATCCGTTCATTCGTCACTGAGGCCTCTTCAAAACAACTGGAGGCCATCTTTTTGAGCTGCTCCACTCTGTAGTGCACAAAATGAAGACATGCTTCAGAGAACCAGAACTCCTGCAACAGTTACCTTAGCGAGAGCATCGCACAAACTCTGACCTACAGCACTACAATGTCATTCAGTGAACTTTCTGAAAGAGAGGAGACCTTATTTTCACAGCATCGATCGCAAGGTGAAAGTACGATATGTAAACGCTTCGACCAGATAGATCTGCTGTCACGTTGCTCGACCGCAGTTTGGGCATCAATGTCACGGGCCTCGGTGGGGAGCGCGGGAAATTTTCCCTCTCTCTCATCGGTGGGATTGTTAGAGGAGAGACCGAATGAGCTATCAATCATCCATTCAGGGCACATTCGGCAGGTAATAGTCTGATGGTGGATCACGTCTGCAGCCAAGACGCTCGTCATTCATCTCCACCTGTGTGTCAGAAATACCCTTAATCTTGATTAGGACGTTTCACACATTGTGAGACGTAGTTACACAGTTAAAACCATTTGTTTTAGGTTTGACGTGAAGGTGGAGGGATGACTACATCTGATGGAAATGTATTGCTTAAATCCCCAGAACAAACAACACAAAACAGTGAAGGTTGATGCTGGACTTTTTTTTTTATTTTTTTTTACCATTTTTTTCTGTACAACATCCTCCTTAGGTGAAGGTTTGGGATAAGGTTAGAGCTCGATGTTTTCCACCCTCTGACGTCCACACATGTTGGTATCTGTAGAGCTAAATGAGAACGATTCTCAGTCTTGGACTCAAACTGAGCATCAGCAATAGAGGAAATTTGCAGGGTTTGAAAATGTACGTAAATCCTTGGAAGACTGCTGTGCTCCTTTAGTGGATTAACCCTCTGAGCCCGAGGCGGTTTCTGGGGGTTTTCTTTTTGCACCCGTTACAGTTTTTTACTAACTGGAGCACTCGTTGCAATATGAAGTCCTGAAGAAGCAGCAGCTTCTTTGTTGCACCGAGCATTTTTTTTTTTTTTTTAGCAGCATCTCACTCGAGCAACACTAAAAAAAAATAAGGAATAAAGGGAGTCTGTATGAAAATCTTGAGTTTAGAAAATATTTTATTTGTTCCTTTTTGTGAAAGATTAATTTATTTATTTATTTAATATATGACATGCTTTAAAACTGAAGTTATGTGGTTCAGACTCCTAATCTCATTAAAATTCTTATTTGTTTGTTTTGATAACTTCTTTATCAATTTTCCACATATCAAATATAAAACAGTATAAAGTGTTTTACGTATTTGCAACATGATTTTGACGACACGTGGATATATTATCTGCAAGGATCTTTTATCTGGTGTTAAACCAACATGAAAGGTTTAAAGCACAAAGCTCAAAATAATCCATGAATGTTTTCTGACTTGCGTCCTCTTACAAATAACAGGTGAAAAATAAATCTGGTTGCGTTTCTTTACAAGAGTAAATTAAACATTTCAATTTTAATTAAAATAGTCAGTGAGATTAGATGAGGTTTAATTGGGGACTTCAGGAGGCTTTCGTTGTCATTGTTAAAATAATTACCCTGGGGTTAATAATATCTAAATGTATTATTTGCTGCTCTTGATAGAAAAAAATTCACATTTCCAGCAAATATTACAACAGTTTTTCTCTAAAAATGATTGCTGCTGCAGTCCGATTTAAATGAACATAAACTGTGACTTTAGCACATTTTATCACATGCATTTCATCCTCTTACTCCAGCCTCCCTTTTCCTGAAGTGTGTAGATTACTAGTAACATGGCAGATGACGAGGAGGCTGACTTGCTGCAACTTTGGATTTAGATTTCTAATTATAATGCTATTCTTTTATAATAAAAATGGATATAAACATTGCATTGCTTTTCTGCTGAAAGACTGTGTTGAATTTGACATGCTGGACTTCTAAACTATTTTCCAGCTTCAAACTTTAATGTGTTTATTCTGTGTTTTCTTCAGGCTGCTGGTGCTGATTCACTGAGACCAGGAGCTTCAGATCTGAGACAAAGCTCAAAATCTAAGGTGAAGACCTACTGGACTGAAAGCAGCAAAGCTGTGTCCATCAGCCGTCTGCTCTCCCAAGCCCTCTATGGCAAGGAGAACTTCACCTCACTGGATCTGAGCTACGACGAGGCGGACCCCTACTCCAAACAGGAGCAGTGGAAATGGCTTTACAACTCTTCAACCCCTCGAGACCCTCGATCGCGGACAAAAAGAAGGCCCATTGTCAAGACCGGGAAGTTTAAGAAGATGTTTGGTTGGGGCGATTTCCACTCCAACATTAAGACGGTGAAGCTCAACCTCCTCATCACTGGGAAAATCGTGGATCACGGCAACGGCACTTTCAGCGTCTACTTCCGGCACAACTCCACCGGTCAGGGCAACGTTTCTGTGGGGTTGGTTCCTCCGACAAAAGCTGTGGAGTTCCAGGTCCACCAGCAGCACCACCAGTTCCACCATCAGCAGCAGCAGCAGCAGACAGNACCACCAGTTCCACCATCAGCAGCAGCAGACATCCCTGGAGACCAAGGACACCAAGTTGTTCAACTGCAGGGTGGAGTATGAGAAGGTGGAGAAGGGCACCAGGAACTCACTTTGTGCCCACGACCCCTCACAGAGCTGCCCGCAGGAGCAGACCCAGAGCCACGTGTCCTGGCTGTGCTCCAAACCCTTCAAAGTCATCTGCATCTTCATCACCTTCTACAGCACCGACTACAAGCTGGTGCAGAAGGTTTGCCCGGACTACAACTACCACAGCGACACCCCCTACCTTCCCACCGGGTGATCGCGTGAGCAGACGAGGAGGAAGAAAAAGACATGGGGCTGTCAGGTCATGAGCCGAGTCAGATTATCCGAATGAAACTGGAGTCAAGACATTTCTGACTTGAGATATCGACAGCCATTATTACAACTTACATATCCTTGTCACAAGACCAACGTTGCTCCAATGAGCAGACCTAGCCCGAGGTCATTATGAGAGCATTTAGGGAAGCATTTGTAGGCAATACTCATATTATATCCATAGCTGCTTACATCAAAAGGAAATTCTCAAGCCAACGAAATATGCGAAAATATGCTGATTGTATTTATGTAAATATCATGGATTCCACACAAAGACCAGAAAAACAATTTTATTAATGTTTTCTCCAGCTAATTTACTTGTTTACGTTGATGGTGTGCTTCCGTTTCAATCATGCTTTCTGTCTTCTTCAATCAGTCTCTGGTAATCTCTGCAAACACGTAAATGTCAATGCAAAATAAGAAGAATCTGTCAGTATGCATTAGAGGGCATAATGGAAAAAGCAAACATGTTCTGAGTGGTGTTGTTTTCTGCAGTGTGATTGTTAGAGTGACTTTACCTCTCTCTGATAGTGTTGTTGGAGTCTCATCCATGTTCATGCATGAACTGAATGTGGTAAACAACTAAATAACGTCCATTTATATTTTGATGTTGCTGCAGCTGTCACAAGTAATCTTCGTCAAGCTGCAACTGTTACAGGAGACAAAGAGAAATCAGAACTTCTATTTTAATTTCTGTGTTGTGTGTTGGCAGCTCGGAGGGCGTGGACCGTGCACGGTGAATGACACCAACGGAGAGCTCCCTTCAGATCAAACTCAATGTCGTAATAAATAAATAAAAGTTGCAGAAGACACGGAAGATGACAGAGCTGCAGAGGATCATTTGCTTTTCTGCGCTTTAAAAATAATCAAACATAACTGTGCTCTGAATCTGATCTTTCTACTCAGATGATTTTACATTTTTAGATATTTAAATACTTCTTTTATTCCTCTGACTTACAAGCCCAGCTCCTGCAACATGACGAGCAGCTGGCAGAGAGAAGTATCAGAAGCGCCGCAGTGGCCCTACAGAAACCAAAAATAACTACCCGGGATAATCAGTCATTGGCAGAAAAAAGAAAACCAACAAGGTCAAAAGGGTTTGGATAAAAACAAATATCAGAACTGATGAAACAGGAAAACGTGGAAGTTATCAAGACGACAATTTCCAGAAGTTCATTTAACAAAAGCTGAAACAGATCAGACTGTGTTAAAATGTGAAAGGTGGTAAATGTGATTTCCTGCTCCAGAGGAGACAGAAGACACATTAAATAGCAGCTGCTAATCACATATCCCCACCTATCAAACATTTGCACCTCTGGTTATCAAAAAAGGAAAAAAGGCAGATTTTGCATGAGACCAACTTTGCTGCTAATGATACTGGATGTTCCAATTGGCCATTAAACCTTCATTACATAGATTGGGAGCCAGTGGCTCCATGTGAAGTGTTTAGAGAAAATGAAAATGAAGAAAGTGGGAGCTCTGCAGAGTCAACACAACAGAATAGAGAATGAATAAAAGTGCCAATAGACACCCTGTAAAATGAAAAGTGCAAATGTGCACCTGAGGGCACAATCACTGCTGTCTATTTAAATTCAGTGCTTTTTCACAGTGCACACCATGGTATGCACATCGCTGTTAATGGCAGCCTGGACGGCATCCAGTAAGCCAGCACGGGCTGAATGTTCCTGATGGGGCGGGCCAAAGAACTGGTCCGCCTGTGGGATGAGTGAGCATAAAGAGGAATTTATGATGTGGAGCAACAAGGCTGGCAGAAATCGCTGAAAGCACCTGACTCGTAAATTGAGAGCGTGTTTCTGTCAGTGAGAAGAAGGAATGACTAATGTCTCAGATCGCTGTTTGGGCCAGTTCTTTCATCTCAATAAAGTGACTTTGATATCTCGCCACCCCTTCCCAAATGTGCCAGGGACGGTTTAAGCTTCAAAGATTTAAAGCAGCACTTTGCTGAGACAATGCAGCCTCATTATGCACATAATCTTACAAGTGTAAACAGTCTGGCACATGAGGGTGTGAAAGTTAATAAGAGACTGCTGCCTGACTGATGTTGTCTGAGGCTAAATGTGACATATTTTCTGTATTCTTTAAAACCACAGTGTTATAATAACAATGATGGATGTGAAAAAAATTATGAGTATCTAATTGCTTCGCTAAATGAATGGTTATGTTTTGATTTCTTCAAAATGAACCATTTACATCCATTTGTGCAGCAGGTTCTTCTACAAGAAGGAACAACTATATTTCTGCCATGAAATTCATGTAGAAAAACAGAGAGAAAAAAAGAAGAGTACCATGTAGGGGCCCACAAAGACAAAGGTTTAGGAATCAGTAGCCAGATCATATCAGTCCCGAACTGCGTTGACTTTGAAAAAGACACATTGACACGCATCAAAAGTTCAAACGCAATTAATCATTTTGACAAACAAAGGATAATTCTACTTTTGGGAAAAGGCATTTGAAGAAGAAACTGTGATTTCTGAGGTAAACGTGTGTGTGTCTTGTTGTCTTACCATTTTTTTTTTTTTTTTTTTTATATATAATTTTCAATAATTTTAAGATTTTCAAAGCAATGTCTATGTATCAAATATTGATTAGTCCTTTTTTGGTCCTGCTTTGTCTTCCACTGAATGTACATTTTTCTAAAAAAAAAGAAAAAAAAAAAAAACTGAGTAAAACAGGCCTAACGTAAAGTGCTGGCTTACATTACATTGACATATAGCTGACGTAACAGACATTCATTTAAGGATTTTTCTACTTGAATTTTAAAATACTAGATTTCATGCACACCGATTGAACAGTAAAGTTAAACCACTCGTCTCGATCTGAATGAGGCGGATCGGATGTGATGTTAGGTTTACCTGGAGCACTTTTTAGTCTAGTCGGGCTTTAGTCTGAATACTAATGCCCATTTAAACCTGGCTACTGACTCTAAATGCTGTTTTTGTGCAAATTTTGAAGAGTAAACATTTGAGAAACTTTGGATTATACTTGTTATAGAAAAGAGAAGTATGTTGCTGTGCATGAATCATCCTCATGTACGAATGTAAAACATACTGAGGCGAAGCTATTTCAAGACATAAAGGCAGAAAACAAGATTAAATAATAGTGAGGCAGTTTCAAATGTACCAGTACTGATGCACTTTGTTGCTTGATTGAGGTGGATGATATGAGATCTCCAACTACACCTCTAGATGTTAGTAATTGTTGCACACGTCTTTCACATCCTCACTACCGAGCTTTGGTAGATTTTTCCACTTCGGTGGAAACTACGGCTAACTCGGCATCCATCTTGCATCCTGTCTCTTCTCTGAGATCTGTCCAGCCAGTAAAAGTTAGCTCAATGTTGACTTTTGTCTTATTGCTTGTCCTCTCACGTTCTCTCTTTCTTTTCCTCACTTCCTCCGGTAATTCCTTCTTCGGTTTCTTTGCTGAATCAGCCATGGGTCACGTTCAAAACAGCCAGTGTGTTGATATCCATTTAATGTTTTGTGATGCCTAAACAAAAAAAAGTTGTGTAGTGCAGTTTCTTAGTCTCAGCGTGCTGCTGGGAAAAGGTGACTCGAGGAATGTGCGTAATAAATGTCATTGCCATCAAAACGAGTCACAGAGAAATTTATGCAGTGTTACTTTAAGACTAATAGAAACATCCACATTAAATAGAAATAACTTGAAGCTGCAATGACCAATAATTTAGCCTGAACAATAGTTCAACTATTTTGTGTTTATATAACTATACAGAGCATTTTAGGGTCATTCAGCCCATTATTTTGGCATTACAGCCCACTATGTGAATGTTTCTGCTCACATTCTTGTCTATGTGATTTGACGTAACAACAAGCAGGTGCTGATTTTTCTTAAATGGTCAAATCTAGTGAGGAAGGAGAAAGATGGAAGCAAGAAAAGATGGAGGTGGATATTACCAAAAGGAAATTAATCATCCTGCAAAGGAACAAGTTAAAAAAAAAGAAGTCTGTTCTGTAAACTGGACTAGATTACAGACCCCGATGCACCGTCTCCGCTCTGATTCCTGGATAAAGATGGCTATGTATTTTGAGTGAGTTTGAAAGTTATAAATCCAGCTTTGGAGTGATTGCCAGATCTGATAATTAAAAAAACATCATTATGTCAAAGTCTAATTACCTGCTAAATCCAGACCCCCTTACTGAAATCATTAACTTAATGTCAATTATACACAATTATGACTCGTTCAAATAGATAATATAATATTAATTTAAAGTAGAAGTAGTCAGTGAGGGTCTTAAATTACTACACAATTAATAAAAAAATTATCTAATCCTGGAACATTTGACAGATATATTCATCATCTTGTTATTTTAAGGAAAAATAGCCCAAAACATGATTTTAGAGGCTAGTCTGACAATATAAAGAACCAGTCTCAAAGGTTAGAATGCCGGGTCCTCTATACTGGTGGCATTTTTACAACAATTTCAACTTCACATCCAATTTACAAACTACCCTCCTACAAGCTAAATAAATTCATCTTGCGGTGTAAATCACTCTATTACCAGTATGAGTTTGGAAACATTTACAACACTTGGGAGATACAAACCAGTAGTGGATCCAGTGACACATTTTCTCTATTTTTTTTTATTTTAACAGAGCTGATGTGGAACGGTGAGTGAGAACAAAGCAAGAATTTCAGGAGGGAGTTCAAAAAACTTAAAGTCCAAAATCCAACATGTCTACCCAGAGCATAAGAGGTCAAATCTGTGGCAATATTTTTGATTTCTACCTCTGTGTGTTTGGGGTTTTATAAAAACCGGTTACAGAGCCAATACTATCTAACTGGTGATCCCTGCTGGGTGAAACCAGCTTCGCCCTCCAAGGTAAATGGAATACACCACAGTGGTAACGCTGGAGGATTAATGTACATTTGTGAGTTTAAAGATTCTTGAATTATTTGAATTTATAAACCTCAAATAAGCTATGGTGCCCTGCAGCACAAAATCCTACAGATAGAGGTTAAGTTTCCATTCAACAGCATGTCAGACCATGTCCATACAGAGATCAGT
>CM047980.1:7809465-7820941 GCA_026261665.1 Melanotaenia duboulayi | reverse complement strand
GTTGGTCATGCATCCTAGGGTTAAAAAGGGCTGNTACTGACATTCATTCTGCCAGATGGTTAAAAAGGGCTAAAATCATGACTGAAAATACAGCCAAAGGTCAGGCGTTAAAAGAAAAACTTCTGATCAGACATATGCATTCACAGTCTTCTTGCCAGACGCTATATGTTTGTATGGTTCTCTTTTGTTAATCTCTATCATCATGATATTATAAACACATGCACAAAATTTCTAAACCAAACTTTTAGCCATGAATGAAAAACATTCTTATACTAGAACATATTGTTAAAAGGACTTTAAATATTCTAATTTCTATCAAACCTTTTAAACTATATCACATGTTTAGAACCACAGTAGCAATTACTTTACTGCACTACAAATTTTAGTTCAATGATGATGTGAAATCTTGTTTAATGTTATTACTGGCCACTAAAGAATTAATCTGTGTGCCCGCATGGTGTTCCTTCTGTCAGCTGGTTTTTTAAACAGCCTTTGGAGCAGTGCATGACCTAATCTTAGGCTAACTAAAGCAGAATGAGCTAAATACTCAGAGGGCTCTTCCACAGCCATTACACAGAAACGTGATGCACAACTCCAGCTATTTATAACCCTCACAATTAAATAGAGGACGTTATGAAAACAAATTAAATAGTCATTATCATAATATCATAATTAAATTGTTATTAAATTCTGTCGCCCTCATTGTTCACTTTTCACTTCATCACAAAGCTTCTTTTGCTCTGAAAACGTGGACGCTTAGTCTGAAATGAGTTTGTGTCTACTAAAAGGTGTACGCATGGTTTTTCTTACCTATACATCATGAATACATCTGGCCTCTGGTCTTATACAAGCCAAATGATGTTGTGTGTTATAGCTATTTATCTTTTAGTTGATGTGTTTGGATGTTATAGTGACAAGATGATAACATAATCACCTGGTGAGTCTTTTTAACAGCATAAAATGGCAAACAGAAAACTTAAAATATATATAAATGACACAAAAACATATGCCCAGACTGGAGTTCTGTTCATGAGCTACATGAAAATAGTTGTAAGAATTCTTTTGATCAGACACAGAGTGGTTTTTTTGTTTGTTTGTTTTTTAACTCTTTTATTAAAATAATTCTCACAACTATAATTGGAACAGACAAAGTGAACCTAGTCACACTACTACATGAAAATGTTTGGAAAGTCACTAATATTTCCAGTTGCTTTCCAGTATGGTTTCTATACTCACTGTTTATTTTTACACTATTATGAATTGTTGTGGCAACAAAACAAAGTTAGAAAACGGAGGACGTATTACATGTACAGTCCGATTAGCGTGACTTGTAAAAATAACATACAGTGTAGCTTTCTGCATCATACCACAAAGTATGTAGGTGTGTCTGAATGTAGCTGTAAAGAACATTAATGTAAATAAAACCAGTGTTTGAATAACTGAACAGGCTGATGTCAGAGGGATGTGATGCTGACTGGTACAACGCACCAGCTACAAATACAAAAATCCTTAAAATCCTGATGAGTCCATCCAAGAGATTCCTGCCTAGATCCAGTTGTCTTGGTAGTTAATAGCAACCATTTCTTTTATCAAATGTGACGTTTTCCAGAAAACTGGAGTCTTAAGAAGCATGCGTTTTTTTAATTGTAACCAGGAGTCATTACCTCAACACCCCCAGTGTTTAATTTTTACTTTAATTTTTGCACTATAAATGTAACACATTCATTCATTTGCATTATTTGTGGTTGAGTTATGTGGTTATGTGGTTGAGTTACTGGTGTCGCTCTGGTTCTGGTTTTAACCTTAACAAAGTAGAAAAACTCTGTGGTGTTAAATTTTCACTTTTTAAGTGTGATGTGTGCATGTGGCATGATGGATTTACAGAGAAACATTAGCAGACAGGATACATTTAGAGCAAACAGGTCAACCAGTTTAATCTTTTTTTTCACACAGGTACAAAAGTGTTCAAAAATGCGTATTCCACTACAAAATAGCTTAAAACTTAACCTTTTTTTGTTTTTTTACTATGAACAGAATAGCATAAAATCACGTTTTTGTGCATCTTACGATTCTTATTTAAATTACTTGATGTTATATTTGCATTTTTACTAATTTATTTCTTTTAAATCAAGATATTTTGACGTGGGAGGGCCTCTACTGGTGGCAGGGGGGCCCAAACAGCCACTTAGTTTGCTTATGCCTTGGGCTGGCTCTGATTGTAACAGATCAATATACAAAATGTTGCTTAACACAACTGATCATGATGATGCAGAGCTGCACATCCTTTAACAACAGCAGCTTAAAGCCACTTTTTCCTCATTTCTTTTTTTTTGTGTTTTTTTTTGTTTTTGTTTGTTTGTTTGTTTTGTTTTTTGGTTGAGGTATTGATGGCAAAGATGTGTTTGCTTTACAAAATGACACATATAAGAGGATTACACGGCTCATGAATGTGGCTCGTCTCTATCCTCAGATTTATCATTTCATCCATAGCAGGCTGCAACGCCACACAAAGGCTGACGTTCTTCTGCCTGAACAACTCAGATCAAAGTTCAGATAAGGAGAGAAGATGAGTTAAACGTCTGTTTGATCATCTGAACGAATACGTGTGTGTGTGTGTGTGTGTGTGTGTCAAGTGTGTATTGATGCTAACCCTTAACAATTAGGCTGCTTCACAAGCAGCTGCACCTCTGATGAAAAGTGCAACTGGTTGGAAATCTATTTTTATGATGCACAGTTCTGTCAGCGCAGGTTTACTGGAACAACCGCAGGAAGAAATGATGATTGCTGATTATCACCCTGTCAGAAACAGCACTGAAATATGGAGCTAGGGGATGCTATTTATAATAGACAAAGACGCATTAAAAGAACAAACAGATAATTTTTCTCCATCGTTTGCATCCTCTTAGGGAAGGGAAGAAATCACTGAGGTATGACATTTTACCACAGCATCTGGTTGTGCATCAAAACTTCAGGGCTTCGCAGTCAGTGTTCATTTTAAGTGCCTATACAAAAAGCTGTCTACATGATGAGTAGACCTCCATTCCCTGTCATAGCCTAAATATATAGAACAGTTTTCCCTCACCGTCCTGCCTTTAAAACAGCTCGGCAGGTAAAACAATCAGGGCCAGCTTGAGTCGGGGCCGGGGCTTCGTTTGCCATTGATTTATATCTTAAACAACCTCTCCTGGTGCTTCTACTGCTAAAGGTGAGACGTGCAGCCAGTGTTTGTGACAGAGATGGACTAGGTGCAGCGGCAAGAGAGAGGAATGATGCGGTTTTAAAAAATGCATCACCATTAAATCAAAGAGTAACCTTGAACAAGCTCAGGCCGGTGCCAGCTCGGTGACACGCTCTGCCCTCGGTGCCACAGAGCACGCCGAGCAGCGGGAACACGGAGCGGCGAAGCTCTCGTACATGCCGAGTGGCGGTCCAGCTCCTCCCTGACCAAGGTCACTCACGCTGACACTTTGTCCAAGATAAAGCAACATGTTGGAATCACTTTACGGTGACGGTACATGGATTCACAGAGAAGTTTAACCATTAATTCACATAAAACCTCATGATCTGTTGGCAGGTTACATTAACAATGTCTCATGCACCATTAATCAAGAATAATTAATGTGATTTATAAATTAAGTCTTCTTCTTCTGTAGGATGAGCTAAGAAAGCAGAGCAGTGATGTGCATGTGGGTTTCAACCATTTATTCTCCGGTGTCAGACATCTTTATTACAGAATAAATGCAAATTCAGTCATGGACAACCCTTCAATTACCATGTACAAACCTAATTTCCATATGAGCTTGGAAATTTTCTAAAATATAATAAAATCTTAAATCTCTTCATCATTTGTTTGAAGCTTAAACTAACAGAAGCTAGCATTTTCTGTCTTTTTTGTATTTTGGAAACTCAAAAAGTTTGAATTGAGGAAAATTAAAACTGAAAAGTTTATAGAAGTAGAAATAATAATTGTGGCAAATTCTACAATAAGTAGAAATTTGGTGGCAGGTGAGGGTGTCAGGCTTGGGTAATAAAGAAATGTGGAAATCTCGGTGTGTAAAGGGCCAAGGACAGAAACCAGAGCTAGATGGCCGTGACCTTCGAGCCTTCAGGCCACACTGCCAGCGAAACAGTCATGTCACCATGATTAATACAGCCACATGGGCTCAGGAGGACCCTGCAAAACTGTTTTCACTCAGTACAGTCATCCAGAAATGTAACCTCAAATTGTTTTACATGAGAAGGAAGACATTTTCTGACTGAGCAGAAACACCAGCTCATAGACAGACAGTGAACACATGTTCTGTGGTCAGCTGAGAGTTTCCACTGCTTTTGAGATAAAACTGGTCTGGTTCTTCGCGCCAAATATGAGAAAATATCAAACAGACATATTCTACCATCAACGTGATGACTTTTCCTGAAAGGTCCTTGGTTATTTCAGCAGGACAACTCCTGCTGCCTGCATACAGAACACCAGAAGAGGCGAATTAGACAACCAGTTTTGAGTTGCTGAAATCTTGGATGCAGGATTTAATTGGAAATGATAATAAAAAGGAAGTGTGATGTAAAACAAAAGTAAACATGCCTCTATCTCAACTTTTACCCAGTGTTGCCTTAACTTCTAGATGTATTTGCATTTTCTATAAACAAACACTGAAAAGCTTTTCTACGGTACTTTTGTCTGTTAATTACAAGTTTCATCTCTTTAAGACATTGTGGGGCAGCTTTAGCACAGGAGGATCAGTCGTCTTCTACCCGGAAGGTCAGCAGATGGACTCCAGGCTTTCCACACGTTGCCTCCCGATGTGCCCATCGGTGTGTGTGTGTGTGTGTGTGTGTGGGAATGGGTGAATGTGATATGTAGTGTAAAGCGCTTAAANTGTGTGAATGGGTGAATGTGATGTGTAGTTTAAAGCACTTTAAGTGGTCGAGCTGACCAGAAAAACACAATATGAGTACAAATCTGTTTGCAGATTTGGTTTTATTGCACTTTACAAAAATTTCCCAACTTCTAAATAAATGGGGTTTGTGTCTGGCCTACTTAGGGAAAAAAATCATTCCTCCATCTATTAATTTATGTTGCTTATCTGGGAACAGGTCTCAGCAGACCGAGCAGACATCCCTGGACCTCCCCTCTCATCATCCACCTCCAGTTCTTCCAGAGACACAGAGGCATTCAAGCCAGCCTTGAAATATAATCTCTCCAGCTGGTCCTGGATCTGCCCCGAGGCCTCCTCCAGGTCGGACGTGATCATAACACCCCCCCTGAGAGACGTCTAGAGGGCTTTCGACCAGATGCCCAGTGCACCTCAACTGGGAAATGGTACATTTTCCTAAATAACTTATCTTTAAAGCTCAAACACAAAGACACCATGATAAAGACTAAAACTCAACCTGATTAAGTTCGTATTCACCTTCACCTCTCCCTGTCCGTGTCTGTGCTGACTGAAGCTTATTTTTAGGGGAAGAGTTTTTGTAAAGGCCAAACATTTAACTATTTCAAAGAAGAAAAAGGAGTGATTTTGACATAATACTTAAATGTAATTTTGGTGCATGTTTTTTGTAACAGTGAGAAATGCAGTGATTGTTTTAATACTTCACCCTTTTGAAGTTATAAAACAAACTGTATGTGCATAATCATGATTATATAAGCGCAGTATAAAGTATAAAGAATACATAATCTTAGTTGTTGCATGAATCGAGGTATTTCTCTTGCATTAACCTCTTCTTGATGAGAGCCTCCGGTACACGTGGCAGCATGAGATACGTGCAGTACACAAGATCTTTTCACACGCTAAGAAGCAGCAATCCCAACGTAACAGACTAAAATCACATGGACAAACTCAACTTAAAGATTCTACCAAACACTGGTATCCAAATGAAACACAGTTCAAACCCCAAGCAGTTATATGGGAATGCAAGAAAACCATGATAACAGCACTGTCCATTTTAGAGCTTCTGCTAATTTCTCCATTTCAAGGAAAGAACGAACGAGGTGTCACATGAAAGCAGAGACTCTGCTGATTAGAAAGATGTCTGTCTCATCACTATCTGATAAACATTCTGTGAGCTAGCAGCCAAATACAAGAGTAGCAAATAGTAAATCATCTTACTTTTCCTGTTCTGTGGTCAGACGTTATATTTAAGCTCTAAAAAACTCTACTACTATTAATATGTTCTCATATGACGGCCTCTTTTTAATTAATCATTAAGGTCTTGGTAGTTTCCATGAAGATGAAGGAGCTTTTATGGGGAGGTATTCGCTTAATGATATAAAGTTTTGGGCTTCACTTCTTTCTGGGTGGTGTTTCTGAGGTGAATTTGGGGGCTACCCCTCCATTCTCCTGACTGATGATTGATGGAGGCGTTGATAATCAAAACTGGCTGTTGCGGTTGCCAACATACCTGTGTAACACCCCTATTAAACATATGTAAAAGTGCTCAGGTTCAGGGTTTTTTTTGCTTGTACTTTTGCACAAACATGGCTTCACTCATTCCTAGATGACCCGGGCTGCTGTCCTCTGGCTTCTACTGAAAGTAATGTGTTTGGTCTTTTTATTTTTTAGGGAAGAAGCATTTATATTTTCTACTGTGTTCTAGGTAAATTTACTCTGACACATTAACAGATATGTTGATTCTTACACGTCTGTAGTAATGTCACACATGTCAGCTTTTCCTTGAGGCCAGGATTATACATACATATATATATACATATACATATATACATATATATATATATGTATATTATACATACAGCTCTTGTAGTTGTGAAGGTATACTTCAATTAGTTTGGGTCATTTTGGACATGCATCAGGAAAAAAATAGGCCTTGTCAAGAAGAGGTTGTAGGCACAAAATACTGGTTCACAAGGATTTAAATTGCATGTTTGTATTTTGTAGACTTACTGGAAGGTTTTAAAGGAAAATATCAGCATCATATACATGTCACAAACCCCTAAAAACCAGCTGACAGGGAAAAAGATCTATGTTAATTTAGTGCTAATCAAAACACGATGGTAAATACTTAGAAAAGCAGATAAATGCATCCGAACCTGCTGCCTGGTGTGCGACCTTAATTCTTGGTCTCTGACAAATGTTTAGTTGTGTGTCAAGAAAATAAAAAAAAGTGGGAAGGGTTTATGAAAGGATCCCTTTCATAATGAGAATATACCAAATCTGAATATGAAATAGCTTTTATTATTCCTGTTAACTGCGGGACTAACTCCCCAAGCTAATAAATGGCCTTAAGCATAGCAGACTAACAAAGCATTAGAGTGCAGCCTAGAGGGGGGAAAATTAAACCCCACCAGTCCTTCAGCTACAACAGCTGAACTTTACATATTACTTGTTCATGCAGATTACTAAATCAAGGAACTACATTTATTTACGCTTTTTAATAAGGCGCCAAAGCCTCAGAGGAAATTCTTTATTGAGACAAGCAGTGAAGAGGCTGCATTGCTGCTGGGTTCCATCACTGAACCCTCATTTTCAGTCTTCTAGGGTGTTATGTGTATATAAAGCAGTTACCAGTGCATGTGGAATTACTGCTGTAGTATGCATTCGTGCATTAGGAATAAAACACCTCAGATGAAACATCCTTTAACTTTCCACTTGCCAATTTCATTGCTGGGAAGAGGCTATCTCCAGCATATAACTTATTTTTAAATCTAAATTCCTCTACTCCCTCCACATTCATTGAGACATGTCATCCATCTATCTCAGCCTCCGGCTGCAGGAGTTTCTCGGGCATGAGTGGCTGCTGCAGCGGGGCTGTATTTCAGCATGTTGAAGTGCATGGAGAATTCCCATGAAGGGTAAGGGATTATGGATTTTGGCCTCTAAGCTGCTTGGATGCCCAGTGCGGATGTCTCTGAGCGTAGTAATCTTCAAACAGCACGCAGAGTGATGAGTGGGCACTGAGGAGTTCTACTCAGGATCTAAATGTGTTCCAGCAAGTTACTGGTGAGAGAGACTGAAAGAAAAAAAAAGAGGAAGAGAGAAAACCCCATTTGGTGAAGAAATGGAAAGGATCGACTCAGTGGCTCCTTCAGGCAAGAGACACTTTTGATCCTGTGACCTGTTTTGAGCTGCAGTCTGTGTCAAAAACTTGTGCAGAGCAAGGGATCATTTTGGAGTGGTGCAAATGTAAATGTCATGGTTCCTCATCACCACACACAACTGCGAATGGAAAAAGTCAATTGAGCAATTTTTGGGGTCAGGTCGGTCACTCTCGGGGGGCTGCAAACCTTCATAATGAGGGCACTGATTTAGACATGGCCCAGAAAACGGGACACAAGTCTGACATTAGCTGGTCTACAGCTAATGATGGTGGAATATGAAAAACTCTGATTATTAATACAAATAAAAACCTCAAGAGTGAAAAACAGCAACACGCTGGATTTACAAAATGTCAGAGCAAAATCAATAGTGATGCATGTCCCTGATCCATATCAGAAAGGAATTTCTCTGACTCTGTCCTGATGGCATTAGACCCAAACAACATCTCTTAATTTAATGTCCTGATTGGTTTCCTGTCTTATTCAAGTGAACTCAAATTGTTTTGATACCATTCAGGACCTGGAGATTCAGTTGTGAGATCACAAGGAGGATCAGATAGGGTGAAGGACACGAGCATTTTACTGAGATTACATCCCTTTCGTAAGAGCACATCTATCTGTCTGTTCTCATATGCAAAGCCTTTAGATGATATCACAGGTCATGATTGAAATCAGCGCTTAGGAACTTCCTTTAAGAAATCAGGCTGTATAGACATCCTAACAAACACATATTTCCAGAGTTCATAGAGGATGAAAACAAACTGGGAGTGACCTCAGGGTGCTCAAGGATCAAAGGGTTCGACATGCCCTTGGCAATAACCAAATCAGGTCTGCAAAGCTCTGCATAAAGCTCACTTTCCAAATCTAAATCCATAACCTGCTGTTTAAACGTACCTCACGGTGTCTGACGGTAAAAACTCGGCTGAGCTGTATGCTGCTCACACACTCCTGGAGTCTTTGCAGCACAAATACTGTCCAAGGCTACAAACAGGTACATCAATTTGGGAGCATGACAAGAAATTCCCTTTAGGTGACAACAAAATGTACATGCCATTAGATCAGCTGCAGTATACTGTGATGAAATAAATTGAAGCCAACAGATGAAAGCTCGGGGCCCCAAACAGCAGAAGACCATTAAGGTGCTCTGCTTTACCTTTGTGCTATACTGCCATCCTTTGGACAAAAACAGAACTAGGTATCAGTCTTCAAAAGGGATTTTAATATGAATAATTATTAATATTCTTTTAAATAAAGCACTTAGAAAATAGCGTGAACTTTTTATTTCTGCTTTACTTCATTTTAGAGAGAGATGCTGTATTTTTCTTTGTTTGAGAGCAAGCTAATGGGCAGATTAGGGGCTTTGAAATTAAACATAATTACTTAATAGTGCATGACTCACAATTACAGAATGTGCTGCCTATCTGCATAAAAAGAAGCACAAATCTGTCATATTTCAACCAGATGGTATACTAAAATTATACAAAAGAAAATATTTATAACAGTGGCTATATGTGGCGCATGGGAGTTTGATAACGATACATGATAATAAGCAGGTCATTTAAAGGTGGGATGGTTATGAAAAGGGCACCATGTTTTATTTCAAGAACAAACATCCCTTACATTCTGTAAAAGCATATTGTGGCATCTATTAAAAAACTCAAACATGTTTTGATTCCTACTTTGATCTATTTTCTGACAGACTGAAATGGAGGAAATTCACAGGACAAAAGATCCCCATAAATATGTAAGAAAAAACAAATAAAACTGTATTTATTTATTTAGATTAGAAATTTCTTTTACAAGGGAGACCTGGCCAAGCTAGCAGCCATACAAAAATCAGCTATATAAAACACAAACTACTCACAAAAACATAGAGACCTAAAAAGTTGCACTGGCACATTTAAAGGTTAGAGAAAGTTAAATTAAGTTTACCTGTACAGGTACATTTTAGGTTCATTCTGACATCATAGAAAAAGCTGAATATCCCTACATGTTTGTATCTCAGGTGTCCTCTTAAGAGAAAAAATATTCCTCCATCGCTGCATTGTTATATGACACTTAAACCCATTCATGGATATGAGCAACATTAAGAGTTTGTTGGAGATTATTCCATGACCAGGCTGCATGGTAGGAAAACGCTGTTTTACCAAAGTCTCTCAAAACTTTCTACTTTGAGAAAAAATGCAAAGAAATATTATTCAGAAAGTATAAAAAAAGAGAACATAAAACCATAAAATTAGCTACGTATGCGTAGGTATATGTGGTATGTGTACATGTGTTGTTAATGAGTGTACAAAAATGCAAATGTACATGTTGGTGTATGTTTAAGTCTACATGCATGTGTGTACTGTATGTATATGTACTGTAGGTATGTGCATATAAAAATGGAGACAGGTATACAACTACACAGACATGTATGTATTCATTTGGCCTCTATTGTTTATTTTTTGTTTATTTCATTTATTTGTGTTTGAAATAAATACCAACAGTAAACAGGGTACTGACTGAGGTATTCTGGGAGTTTACAGATGAACATGTACCCGTGTTATTGTCTACAAATGATCAATGATATTAAGTCGATGAAGTCACGGAAGATTCGGTGATATTCGGAGAATTTGCATTTGAAATTTGAAAAACAGAAAAGCGTGATGCACTGAAGCAAGGCTCCTTAAAGTGGAGGATGCTGCATGCTTGTACGATATATCACAGTCTCAGACAGCATAATGGCCTCTACAACTTCTACACATCAAAAGGATTTTTGTACTATCATGAATCCACCATCGAAAGGGCGCTAGTTTGCATGGCAGGTGTGCAAAGAGATAGCAGCTGCTCGTCAAAATTAATATCCATATGCGGAAAGACCAGCCAGTTTTTTTCTCAAATACAGTAATATTTCATGGTAGTGTCATGGTTTGGGTCCGTTTTGCTACATCTGGGCCAGGACCGCTCGTCATAAATGATGAAACAGTGAGTGGAGAATTTTACTGGGAAAATCTAAAGGAAAATGTCTGTTTATGAGCTGAATTCAACACAAAGTAGGCCATGCAGCAAGAAGATGATGCTCCAACTGAGAACAGACGGGGAGAAGCACAGTCGATGATTTAAAACTGCCACGTCACAGTCCTGCCCCTGGACCAGCAGAAATATTGTGGATGAACCCGAAGCAAACAGTTCATGTGAGGAAATCCAACAGCTCTCAGTTGATGGTTTATCTTCATTTAATGATATTATAGCTTATACATTTAAAGGTTCATTCATAAAGGTTAAGCTACTGTAAGAGTAAATTATCATAACCAGGACTTGGATCAGATTATGATGAAGATTCTTTGGAAGAAAAGATCTTGCACTGTAATAGGACACCTGGCTAAATAAAGGGCAAACAAGAATATAAAATGAACTCTCACTCACACCTCTTTTACTTGT
>CM047980.1:7784896-7809206 GCA_026261665.1 Melanotaenia duboulayi | reverse complement strand
GCCACGTTGTGGTGGGAGCACTAGGAGTTTTTTGCTGGCTGTTTTGTAAGCCAGAAGCAGAGCTTTGAATTTGATGTATGCTGCAACTGGAAGCCAGTGAAGAGCAGTTAGCAGCGGAGTGACATGAGCTCTTTTGGGCTGGTTGAAGACCAGACATGCTGCTGCATTCTGGATCATCTGCAGAGGTTTAACTGAGCATGCAGGCAGGCCAGCCAGTAAGGAGTTGCAGTAGTCAATGCACGAAATGACCAGAACCTGGACCAGGAGCTATGCTGTGTGTTCAGTCAGGTAGGGTCTGATCCTCCTGATGTTGTAGAGAGCAAATCGGCAAGACCGGGCAACCGAGGCAACATGGTCCTTAAAGGTCAGCTGGTTGTCTACCTTGACATCAAGATACCTGGTAGAAAACGTAGGCACTAGTGTGATAGAGTCGAGCTGCACACTTATCAGTGGCGGTTTGAATGATCTCCCTGTGAGGTAGGACGCAAACCATGAGAGGACAGATCCTGAGATGCCAAGCTCTGAGAGTGTGGAGACCAGTATATGATGGTTGGCTGTGTCAAAGGCAGCCGATAGGTCCAGCAGTAAAAGGACTGAGGATTGGACGGAGGATCTGGCAAGTCGTAGGGAATCAGTAACTGACAGGAGAGCAGTTTCAGTGGAGTGGCTATGCCTATAGCCAGATTGATAAGTATCTAACAGGTTTTTGTCTTGGAGGAATTGTGAGACCTGACTGAAGACACCATGCTCTAGTAATTTAGACATGAATGGAAGCAGTGAGACCAGCCGGTAGTTTTCAAACTGGGCTGGGCTGAGTGTGGGTTTCTTCAACAGCGGGGTAACCTGAGCTTGCTTAAAGGCAGGGGGAAAGACACTGGATTTAAGAGAGGAGTTGATAATATGGGTTACTGCAGGTTTGATTGTAGGTAAAATGCTCTGCAGGATGTCAGAGGGAACAGGATCAAGAGGACAGGTTGTGGGTTCTGAGCTGACTAGAAGTTTAGAGACTTTGTTCTTATTGAGAGAGTGGAACCAGTGAGGCACCAGTAGCTGGTTTGGCAAGGCTGAGTTGGTCAGGCTCAGTGAATTGGTTACTGATAGTAGCAACCTTTTCAGTGAAGTGGAAAGCAAACATTTCTGCAGTCATTTACTGTTATTAACGAGCATTTATGAGCTTGCACAGGCTAAAAGGTCAAAATGGACTGCATTTATAAAGCATTTCTGCAGACTTGACTAGAGTGTACAAGCCACATTCATTACTTAACACACACATACTTATACGACACTCCTTAGTCTTTATGGGTCTAAATTATTATAAATTGTCCAGTTGGTGTATTGAATGAAGTCCTTGAGTAAAAATCTAGTTTCAAGCCTTGTATTATTTTTGTTTTCTTGCCCACACGATGCATATCACGGTGCTAAAGAGTCTGAATTTGCCGATTGCTTTTTGCACTGCAGTTATTCCAACATGATCGTGTTGGCCTCTTTGTCTACTAGGGGACATTATAACAAGCTAAAAAATGTACATTTGAAATACTTGTGCTACATCAGTGAACCTACGTCTCACATGCACTCTGTTAGTTGAAGTCTCCTCTCTACACACTCCTGACTGAGATATATAGATGTAGTAATTGTCCCATAAAGTTAACTAAAAAGAAACACTCAAAGACTCCAAACTGTTTCCAGNAATTTTCTGAGACAGTCCTGTAGATGTAGTAATTGTCCCCATAAAGTTACCTAAAAGGAAACACTCAAAGACTCCAAACTGTTGCCAAACAACTGTTTTATCATTAAGGTCTACATTACAAGCTGTATATATGAGATGGATTGAGCCAGAGTGATGTCACCAACTGCGGCTGAACCTCAAGTTTAGTATTTGGTCCAATTTGATGTTTTTTGGGTCATAAGTGACAAGAAGCTCTCCAACCCTTTTGACTTTATCAGATTGGACAGAGCTATGACACAGGAGGCCAGCTAGGTTAAATAAAACATACTTTTTGTACAGCTAGCAAAACATGGACAAATTTGTGAAAGCACCAACAGACAAACNCTAGCAAAACATGGACAAATTTGAGAAAGCACCAACAGACAAACGATGATGAGTCAACAACAGGCATTTCAACAACCAACAAGAAAAACAAAGACAAGAAAACATGACAAGACATATCTTGCCCTGGGCTTGACCAGTGCATTGGTGGGTGATGAAGATAGACCACGGTGTATTAGCATCTGACTGTAGCCAAACAAGTTACAGCACCATCAAGTCTGACAGAGGACAGGAGTATTTTACATCATGGCTCTACGAGACTCCCAGACTTGGTTTCTGTGCCTGTCTGCAGGATCTTGTGGGGAAGTTGCAGGTCCTGGTGTGTAAAGTAAATGGAAAATGGAATGTACTTATACATATTGTATATTATATTTATTGTCATATTGACCACTCAAAGCAATTTACAAAGTATGTCACATTCACCCATTCACACACACACATTTAGCACTTCTACTTCACATAATAAGTGCTTTGCTCTAACACACACATTCATAGACTCATCAGGAGGCAACGTGGGGTTCAGTGTCTTAGCCAAGGACACTTCAANTCATCAGGAGGCAACGTGGGGTTCAGTGTTTTAGCCAAGGACACTTCAGCGTGTAGTCAGGGGAAGCCTGGAATCGAACCACTGACAGGTTGGCATGTGACTTTCTAAACCTTTGTCACAGCTGGGCAACAACCACTTTCTAAGAAACCAGATTTAGATTTCTTAACATTTTTCCACTTTCCCTCCTTTTTTAAAACTGAATTCTTTAATGGAAGAATTAGGATTAAAAAGATTTCATTTTTTAGATTAAAAAGATATTTTTCTTTCAAGGAACAAAATTTTGTTTCCTGTTCAAAGATTTTCTATTTTTAATCTTTTTCTTTTTTCCTTTATTAGTTTAGCTAAATGTAACACATAGCCTACATTTGATTATTCATTGTTATTCAGGTTTTTTTTTTCTTAAAAATGAGCAGCTTTGAATACTCCAGAGTCCACCATGTCTTTTAACTGTATTTAGTCTCCAACCATGAAATCAGTTTTCACATCCAGACCTTACAAGCTGTAATTCTGTTTGCACTGGACAAACATTTGAACAACCCTGACCTGGCTCAAACAGGGTTTGGTCCGTGGATGTTGAATGGATGGTGGCGGCATCTGACTCGCGCATCCGGATTGACGTCAGCATGCCGCGTGCATGCGGACGATGCGCTGATCTGAATGAGCAGCTGTGTGTACACATTTACAGTAGAAGAGGTCCTGGCAGTCAGCAGCGCTGCTGTTTGTCCGGATGTAAAGCTTCTTTTCTTCATGCTAACGACACGCCAGGTACGTGGGGATCACCCCGTGGATTTATTCTGATACCAGTTAATTCTGTTTTGATAGACTGCTCGTGGATTATTCTTAGGGAGAGAAGCGCTGCGGGGCTTCCGCACGCTGACGCGGAGCTTCCGGATCATCTAATAAAGATCTATCGTGATGGTTAATGATCGATAAGTAGGTGTGTATTGTTCGTGATGATATTACGCTCGTTTTAAAGATTTTATAAAAGGCAGCAGTTCGTGGCTTCGCATCAGAACATCTCATCAGCACGAGTCGTGACGCGCGAGCTGCGGATGCGGTTATCTACTCATTTCACAACGATGCTCAGACACAGCAGGTGATGGCTTCTGGAAACAGGAGGAGGTGTTCTTAAGAAGATAAATGTCTTTAATCTACTGTGGCAGATGACTGAACTAAGCAGGGTGTGAAGGTACATCAAAGAAGCCAAGCCCTCCAACACAATATCTCTGTGCCGACTGGAGGTCACTCATTTAGTGTGAGCCAACCCACCTTCAGGAGTCCACATGAGTTTTACTAAATTCTTTTCCCAGTTAAAGAACTGCATGCAAAATTATGCAAAATTGAGATAATTTGTTATTCTTTTATTTGTGTGATGGGATCTTGTTTCCCATGGTGTGATTTATTTAAATAGAAAAACTTTAAAGTATAAAACATGAAATCTTTTCACTTTGACTGTTGCAAGTAAAATAATGGGCTGTAAATTATTTCTTAATGTCACAACATGCAAACCCAATAAGATGGAAGTTTTGTGAAATTCCAAAAAAAAGCTCATCTGGGAATTAATTTGTTTAAATATTTAATAGTATAAATACATTTTTTACAGTGTCTTAACTTACCAGCTTTACTGAATTTGGAAAATAAAATATAAAATCTGATGCCAACAAGACAATTAATCAAAGTTGGAAGAGCAAGGTTGTAATTGTGTTACATCACTTCCTTTGATGGTTTTTTTAATTATTTGAGAACTGAGAATATTAATTGTTGCCCTTCTATTGGAATCGGTGTTCATGTCTGATTCCCCTCTTCATAAGAAATCCCTTTGAGAGGAGGTAGAACTGGGCTGTAGGCAGGCTAGGCAAGCAGGAAGCCATGCTGTTGGAAGATGTGCAGAATAACCATTTTCCTCCTAGAAAAGAAAGTGACCTCCGTACAATCACAAATGCAGGTTTGTTGCAGCTGTCTTGATAACAGCCTGGACGGTCTTCTCATCACAGCACACAGAACCACAGTAGTTAAAAAAAATAAATAAATAGACAAATATTGGACTCATCCAACCACAGGATACGTGTTCTCTGTCTTTCAGTCATCTTAGATTATCTGGTGTCCAGTGAAGTCTGCTTGTTGCTCATGTAGTTCTACCTGAAGGCTAGAAGATCACATATATTAAACTGTGTTTTCCCATTCTTAATCTTTATTCACCAAGATTTCCTCAGACTCCTTGAATATTTTCATGANTCATGTAGTTCTACCTGAAGGCTAGAAGACTGTATTTTCCATTCTTAATCTTGAATATTTTCACAGTATTTTGCTCTGTAGGCAACGAAAAACCAGAGGCTTTTGAAGACTTTGGTAGATGCTACTTTTATAACCAATCATGGCACCCTCATCTGTCCCAAGTTAATTTGCTGGTATAAAGTTATCGACATCTTTTCCAAACATTTCAAAGAAAATGAAATAATTTGCTCTAACTTATGTTCGTTCATAAAGGTTCAAACTAATTTTTTTCAGCTATACTTCCTTTCAAGTATATGGTGCTCTGCTTTCTCTACAGATCGTCCTAAAAAATGGAGGGAGGTACTTTGTGAGTATTATCATGTGTACACTAATAATATTGAACACGATCTTTCAGGATTCTGTATAAGAGTGTGTATGGTAGCATCAGCCACAGCAGCATTCCTATCGTGTTATCATTGCAGCAGTCACTCCCGAGATTACCTTGACCGCTTCATCCAAAGTCAGGACTCATCTGTGGTGAACAAGTTCCAGCAGAAATACTGGAAAACCAAGCAGACGCTCATCAAAGTCACTGGGAAGAAGGAGGATGAACATGTGGTGGCGTCAGATGCAGACCTTGATGCCAAGCTGGAGGTGAGGAGGAGGAGGAATGCTGGGCTGTTAAAGGCCTGTAGCTTCAGAGCGTGCTCAGTGACAGCTGGTGTGGACTCTATTGTATCTGAATCAATAAACAGTGGAGGTTCTTTCCCTCAAATAGGCTGAAAAAACTTCATCAGCTACATTTCTGTCACTAGTAAAAAGAATTTGGTGGATGAAATCAGGACTTGACTATAACCCAACATCTTTCTAAGTCACGTCATTAATAAACAAAATAAACAGACAGGATGTTTAAATATAAATTAGAGCCTCTTTCCCTAAAATATATAGTGACGTTATTTACAAAGTCTGTTGTTGTTGCCTGTTGTTTGACGGTCTTCTGCTGGGCAGGTCTTCCACTCCATCCAGAGAACATGCATGGAGCTGCTAAAGGTCATCGAGCAGTACCAAAGAAGGATATGCCGTATGTTCACATCAAAGTACTTTGTAGAAATTTAATTTCATAATACTTGTATAAACTGTATGATTAGGACTTGAATATCTATTTACGTCTCACCGTTTATTTAAGTGTGTGGTAGCCATCTATTAAATAGTAAAATGTACCTCTGCCTTAATGAAGATGATTACACTTTCTTTCATCTATAAAAAATGTAAGTGAGATAGAAATTTTGTATTTTGATAAGACTACATTCTTTTACCTGTGCAGTGCTTTCTCAAGAGGAGAATGAGTTGGGTCGCTTCCTTCGCTCCCAGGGATCGCAGGATAAAACCAGGGCTGGAAAGATAATGCAGGCCACAGGAAAGGCACTCTGTTTCTCCTCTCAGCAGAGGTAGGCTGCATCCGACCAGGCAGCATTCAGATAATAAAAAAGCTAAAGCTGGACTGGTCGTTTTACATAAAGATCTCACAACAAATTCCCTTAAAAAGGACGAGGGAAGTGTTGTTTGTTCTACAGTGATCCCGAGACAGTATTATTATTATTAGAAAAATCTGGAAAGAAGTGAAGATTATGCATGAAAAATCTGTGATATGCAGCAGTTGAATTCTCTCTCTTCATCCTGCAGATTGGCTCTGAGGAACCCTCTGTGCCGTTTGTACCAGGAGGTGGAAACATTTCGTTATCGAGCCATCTCAGACACGTGGCTGACAGTGAATCGCATGGAGCAGTCCAGGACTGAATACCGCGGAGCCTTACTGTGGATGAAGGACGTATCTCAGGAACTTGATCCCGATACGCATAAACAGATGGAGAAATTCCGCAAGGTCCGTCTTTCACACAGCATATCAGTCAGAACAGGAAGTTCTGCAATAATGCCTACTTTTTCTTTTAGCTTAGCCCATCACAGGTATATGCAAGACTGAAACATCACTTGTTAAAATTAACTGCACTCTGCACAACAAATTGTGAATGCCAGGGTAACTTTGATAATAAGAAACAGCTGTCATGTGGCTAATTCCTTGCTACTTTAAACCTGGAAGAGTTGCAGAGCCAAATACAAATAGAAGACTTACAAAATTCCTTACTCATTACAGGCTGTAACAGTTTTTAAATAACAATTAATCTCTCAATCTAACAGAACATCCCCCTCAAAAAAACATTCCTCACTAAATGATAAAATCCCAAATTTTTCTCCCATCAGTAGACACCAAAACACCCCACTAGAGGGCAGAAAACACCCATAAAAGACAGTCAGTTCTCTACCTAAACTTCACACCTGCTCAAACACGAACGTCATTTGCATTTTCACTGTGTGATACATAACACCGGGTGTCCAACTACGTTTGAGATGTTTAAACTATCATTTGCATCTCAGGTTCAGGCCCAGGTACGAACAACCAAAACAAGCTTTGACAAGCTGAAGAATGATGTCTGCCAGAAAGTCGACCTGCTGGGAGCCAGTCGCTGCAACCTCCTGTCTCATGTCTTAACCACATACCAGGTATACCACAAATAGCTGCTGCTTGCAGAACCTCTGATCTGAAATGGTGTTTTCATTGGCTCTACCAGCTGTGGTTTTGTCGGGAAATGGTACAAGGAGACGCAATCTTAATTCCAAAATGTTGGAATGCGTTGTGAGATGTCCATTGAATGGTCTCAGCACTCCTACAGAGTTTGTAAAAGAAGAGGTGATGGTGCACAGCGGCATTTTACACAGCATCCCAACCTTTTTGACTTTGTAAACTCTTTCACATCCCACAGACAGGAAACACTAATCAGTAGACGTGTAAATAAAAAGTGAGTGAATTTAGATTTTTACCATTTTACATGTAGCTGTTCATATTGTTTCAGACAATACTTTTGCACTTCTGGGAAAAGACATCCCACACTATGGCAGCCATTCATGAGAGCTTCAAGGGCTGTCAGCATTACGAGCTCTCAACACTTAAGGTCAGAAAGCATGTTGATGTGGACAGATNGAGCTCTCAACACTTAAGGTCAGAAAGCACGTTGATGTGGACAGATACAAAAAAAATAAAATAAAAAAAACAGCCACAAGCAAAAATTTGGCTTTTCTTCCAGACCTTACAAGCCCCCACAGACAAGGTGGCTAAAAAGAAGGGGAAGAAGAAAATGAAGGAAGAGGCTGATGATAGAAGGAGAACAGAGACAAGCGATAACCAGTGAGTTTAAAATAATATGCTTAAGTTATCTTTGGCACATGCCAACTCTGATGATATATGCAGTGACTGAACATACAAACTTCTACACTCCTGTTGTTTGATTGTTGCACAGATGTTACAAACTTTTGTTTTGTCTGTCACGTTAGACTCATCTCACTAGAAAATGAAAATACCACAGATAAAACCAAAGAAGGTAAGAAAGATGATCTGATCTGCAACATGTTTTCACACTGCACATTCCAACCACATATTTCTTTTAAAAAACTCAATTTTGGCTGCAAACATACTTTTTAAGTATTAAACTTTTTACTTGAAACAACTGATTTCTAAAAAAAAAAAAAAATGGATGGAATTACTGCAGAAATACCCCATAATGAAAGTAATGATAATTCAGAAATAAGTGCCTCTTTCTTCATCTAGAGTCAGATGGGGAGGAGAAGGACAGCCTGGCCTTACTGAACGAGATCCTCAGCGGTTTGTCTGTGGATGAGGGCGACTTCGCTCAGAAGTGGACAGAAGTATTTGGAGAAACTGACGAAGCAACAAGCTCAGCTTCTGCTGGATCAGCAGAATCCCAGCAGAAGGAAAACGCATTCTTTCTACCATCGCAGCTGTTGGACCAGAGTCTGAATACGTCTTCCATTTCAGGTCAGAAAATATGAGCACACCAGCTCATATGAGTTCAGGTCAGACTAGACTTTAGTCTCTGAATCTTCACTGTTGCTGATCGTCTCCACACATGGTAGAAAAGTGGGTTGAAAATGATTGTGTCTGTGTATTAAAGATGTTATTAGCATGTGATGATTAGATTGGCTAGGATTATGTGGCTGCCAACCACTTTCCATTTCACCCAGGCCTGGACTTTGCTTTAGTCATTTGGTTTCATCTATTTCACTTTGCTTTGATTTGAACTTCGCTGTCAAGTTATAATGGGTTCCAGCCCTCATGCGGCCCTGAGCTGTAATAAGTAGGTACAGAAAATAAATGGATGGATGGATGGATGTTGAGCTATAGAGAAGTTTAAATGTGAAGTTTATTCGTACAAGACTTGTAGCTGAAGTTGCACTGGGGGTTTAGCAGGTACGTGCGATTTATTTCTTGCACTCAGAGGAAAATAGACCCTAGAAAGATATTCAGGAGTAATGAAGTCAAAGAGAAACAGACATTAAGGTCGGAATAGAGACTCCATCAGGTCAACAAAAAAAGAAAAAGAAAAAAGGCCTTAAGTTGCTTTACTGTGCTTACAACAGAATTTACTTTTAAGTAAAGGAGCTCTCAGAACCTGAAATACTGCCAAACAGACTAAATTCAAGCTGCAGTCAGTCTCAAATAATAATAAAGACATCATTCCCACAAAAGGCAGTAAAACACAGAAACCAGATCAACACTGGAGCCCAAAAGCAGTTCTGAGGAGCTACAGAATGATCCAAAAGTCCAAATCTAGTCAAAGAATTTAACATTACTGTACATAAGCATCAGGCTATTTGTTTGCATTTGCTTGTTAAGTAAAACACCATCAGCATATTTATCTTCTCTGATTCAGTGTTACTACAAGATGCATTTCTTGGACACACAAAGGATGAAAAGAAATTAAATTTACAAGATCTCAGACCTGTCACCGCTGTTTCTAAGTTGTATAATAAAACAAAGTATCAGAAACATCTGCCCTGATGCAGAAAATATTCCAAATGTTTGTCAAACAAACAAGATCAGCAGTCACTGCATTTGTTGGACCAAGATCTGCACCCTGATGATTAATCCAAATCTCCTTCTCTGCTTCAGACTGGGCCGGGAATATTCCACAGCCTGTCACCCAGGCAGCCGAGCACCCATCTGGAGCCACTCAGAACCCTTCAAAGCCAGCACTGAAAGGTAGGCTCGGGGCACAGTGGGCATTTTGTTCAAGCAGAACAAAGTGAGGTATTTTTGTGTTCCTGACAGCTTTACAGGTTGAACTTTGTGACTTTTCATCCCTCTTAACTCAATTTTCAGAAACAATGGGGAAGTCCAAAGACCTCTCAGCCTGGTTCAACCTCTTTGCAGACTTGGACCCCCTCTCCAATCCAGATGCAATCGGCAAAACCAACGCAGAGGACGAACTTCACACGGCATAGTTTTCCCTCAGCACCATGATCTTGTTTGAAATTAGTTAGCTTAATTAGCTTTTTTTAAAGGTTGCAGCAGCAGCAGCAGCAGCACAATACCGATTCACACTATGAAGGTAGATAGTCTTCACACTGGAGAACGCCATATTTGTTTTTAGCATCTAACTGTGCATCAAACCATCCTCTTTCTGTCTAAGGACACATCATTGGCAGATTTCATTCTAATAATCTGTTATTATACCATTGGTCTGATTACTACTGAAAGAAGGACTGTATATAACTGCACTCCTAAGACCAAGAGTTCTTACATGAGATGGCACTCTTCTTTTTCTTTTTCTTAATTTATTTGACAATGACGCTAATCACCATGAAGCAGTGCCATTCATCGNCATGAGATGGCACTCTTCTTTTTCTTTTTTTTAATTTATTTGCTAATCACCATGAAGCAGTGGCATTCATCAAGTGAATCCAACCATAACATAAGCAAATATTACCTGAAGCAATGAGATTGAGGATGCAAAAACAAAAACTGGACCTGCCAGCCAACTTTAACCATCAAAACTATGTTATTGCTGATGCAAAATGCATTTTTTAACAACAAGCCATGTGTCCTATGATCAACCAAGCTAGCATGGTTTGCAAAGTTTGCAAAAAGGATTTCTACGTTGTAAAATGTCATGGATTATTTTATGATTTAATCTCAGGGTAGGGGGATTTATGCTGCTGCAAATGTTCCACTAAGATCAGCAATCTCATGAAAGAACAAAGTTTATTAAAGCCCGTTGGCTGCTGCACTGCATGGATACCTCGGAGTGAGTTTGGAACAATAAGCCTTTGACATCAGCTGCCTTGGAAATCTGTCGTAGTCTCTCGTAGCATTCACGTTTTCTTTACAACTGTCGCTGGGAAAGACTGCATACAGGAAAATGCTTTTTTGTGAGACAGAAGAGCAAAATAAAAAGCAAAACGTGACCACAGTGCAACAGCTGGTGTGTTTACAAAGGACGAGTAAACTGGAGTCACAAAGAAACTTCAATATTTACCTGTCGTTAAACACTAAGAGAAGTTAAGCAGAATTATTACCTTCACACCGCATTTAAAAGGTTGTTTCCTTCATCACTTAATCATGCGTTTCATTTTAGATCCAGGCTGAGTTTGTGAGTACCTTTCTAATATACTCCTCAAGTGTTTGTCTTTAAGTGAAACACACACCACTCTTATTATTGCATGTTGCATGCTCTGTTTTGTGTTATCCAGTTAAAGTGATTAATTAATGGTAAAAGTGAGAATTTATTTAATAGTTACTGTACCTTGTTACCGCTTTATGCAGCTTTAACGTACAAATATTAAGAGCTAATGTAACTAAAGCCTGTCACACACACACAACGGTTTTTGGGCTGTTTTTGCCTCTTCCCGACCCCTTCAAGCCCGATCATCGTGAGATTTCCCTGTACAATCATCATTTGGTCTGTGGTGTGATACGAGCTGATCTGTCCCAATAATCCGCTCCGGAACGGGTCGCAGCCGACAACTGGGAATATTGAACATGTTCAATATTTCAGAGCCGATTTCTGAGGAACGCCGACGACTTGTGCGTTGTGACTGCGTGGATGGTGATGTGGCACAGAATTTAGCCAATCAKAGAGCAAGCTGGCTGGAGAACAAGGAAGTAAATAAAGTCTGTGTTATTTTTTTCAGTTTTGGCTTTTTCTGTTAACRATTGTCCCAAGACCACCATCATTCCCTCRTCCTATATATCCTCCTCCATGCTGTGTGTTGTGTTTTCCGATTGTTACCATGTTTCTTCTTCTTCGTTTTTTGCCGGTTGTTGCTATGGTTCTTCTTGTACGTTTCGACGTTTGTCCAGCTCGGAGGACTACATTCTTGATGAGTTGCGGGACAGCACTGTCACGTGTGTGTTGTTCTGTGATTAGATTATCAGAGCACACCACACACAATACGATCAAAACTGTATAATGCTTGATATTTTTATCTTGTGTGTGAGGTCTCGAACCGATAAAAAGTCTCATAAGATTAAAAGAAATCGTTGTGTGTACAAGGCTTAAGAAGTTTGATAATCAAGAAATTTACCTTAAACTTAAAATGCTGCATAAATTGAATATATCTCAGAGTAAATGCCTTAATCTAATCTAATCACAGATGAGAATAATTTTAACTTTTGACGTCAAAGCCTTGAGATGCTTGTTATACTCAGTCATAAATACATCAACTGCCTTACATTCCCTTCTACTTGTACGTAGATACCATTGTTTTATTGATGTACTGTCTATGCCCTTTAAAAAGAAGGTCCCATATCAACCCAAAAAGAGGCTTTTCTGGTTTCTTTATTGAAAAAAATGAACACACAAGAACTACATAAAAACATGTAATACACAGGTGAACTGAATCATCACTGTCGACCATGGCAACCATTTCTGCTCATTGTGCTTGTCAAAATTACAATTAGTACACTTTAAACTTTTTGGAGCTGCAAGCAGAACAGAGTATTTAAACTTGATTTATGTGGAATACGTGGCATATTGAAAGAAGCTAACCAAACCAAAGTATGAATCAAGTCTCTAGTAGTTTAATCTTGGTAGGTAAACTGGGCATAAATCAAATCACGTTTTTTATTTCACTTTTAAATATGCTGTAATAACTCAGTAGGTCATCAGAGAGGTGTACTATGAAGCAAGACAACACAGCCAGGCTTTCTTTGTGTCACTTAGGGCTTCTAACACAAAATGCACACAATGGGCTCTCAGATTTTTAACTTATTATCAAGAAGTCTGTTTAGCTTAGACACTGTCCTAATTAAAATTAACATGGGAGGGTCCTGTGTGTGCAGAATAGAAACAACTTATCTGCAAATCAGAATAAAATGATAAAAACATTATCTTATCTATCAATCTTATTCTGCATCAGTAAGTGAAGGCATGGTTTCCATAGAAACGTTTTAATCATACTACAAGCAAAACTGCAAAGCTTCTTTGGAGACAGGAGGAGAATAAATTCCCCCAACTGAGAATCATCATCAATTTTTAATTTCTCACCGAGCTCTGGTCAGATAGCGTCAATTTTTATTTCAGGTTATAGTTTATTTAATTAAAATTTTTATATATATTTGATTTGATTATGGCTAAACACAGTAAACCCAATCGATGTTTCAATTCAATGACCAACCTTCAGGAAGCAGGTGAGTTTTCGATTTTGTCAGGTTTTGACAAACAGACTTATTCTGTATCTATCAAGAGCTTTCAGGTTAGATTCATTGCCTCTGATCTGCTGTGTGGGAGAAGTTAAATGAGTTTTTTCTACTTCAGTCCATAACTTTAAACAAACTGCTTGATAGCGGGTTATGGCTTTGGTCTACGTTACCATGGTGATCTTCCTAAGTTAGAAGGGATTTATTTTTAAGGGGTTAAAAGCCTTTATGACACAGAAAAGTCATGACACTTTTGGGTCAGCCTACCTCGCCAAGTGGTTTATCTCACTCCAAACTACACCTCTCAGGTTTCATGTGTTAAATCTGTGTATAGACCCAAACTATGTTGTTCCATTTTTCTTTTTGTTGTGTGTCGTTACACTCAGCACACAAATTAATTGCACATTCTTGTGATTGTTTCAACTAATATTCTGTTCTAAAAAACTTTTCTATTCCAAGTAAGTGCTTGGGCCTATGAATGAGTGTTTATGTGCTGCTGATTTGCTTAAAAACAAAAAAATAAAACACACATCTACTTCTGCCTTTGTTGTTCCAAATACACAGCAGCCCTTCTGTCATTTTCTAATTTGCTTTGGTACATATTGAACAAAAGGATGACACAGATACCTGCCAACTTCCTGATTTGTGTGAAGCTCATGTAGCTAATTTTATTGACTCGAGCATTCATTGTTAACTAATGCAACAACGATCTCTGGAATGTGTCAAAGCACCAGGAACTCTAACCTGAACTGGTTATCCAAACAGATATCCATCAAAATCCATGACATCAATTGATTAAGTCTGGAATAACTTCTCTCTCCAGGGGAGAGGAAAAAAAACTAGAACATGTCTCCGTAGATGAAGGTCATGAACAGGCATCCTAGTCATAGGGAAAAGGCATCATAGTTCAAGAAAGTACATTCCAAATGACCTGAGTAACTGGTGAGGTGTGGGGTAATTTAACCTGGAAATAAGGGAGCTATGTGCTTTTATTGGTCACTTGAACACTGAATGAACAGCATGTTTAGCTTACCGGATATATTAGTTATCAAACTAGGCATGCAGAGCTAAGTCTTGTCTTGTAAGCCTACTGGGTGGAGCCCGCTGGGTTCTCATAGATAATGTGCTACATATACATTCAAACAAATCTGAAAAAGAAAAAAAAATAAAGTGGGGCAAAGTACTCTGGCTGTAAGATATCCCAGTATCTTACATGGTCTTTTCTTTTAGCATGCTGTACACTTAACAGCTAAGGAGCTAGCTAGATAACTTTTTTTGCTGACGTGTATAGCTGTCCATTGTGAAAGTCTCAGACTTTTCTTTTAAATTTAATTTTAATAAAACTGCCAACACTAATTAGCACAGGTATTCAGGCAGTCAGTTCTATTTATTGTGAAAATAAGCATAGCTATTTCTGCTGTCATGGTACAGGGGAGAAGGCTAGGTTAGTGATGGGGAGAGAAGCTGTGTCCAAGGTCAGTAACAATGCCCAAAATATCAAGTATTACTCACAAAACATCACCAACAGAGGGACTAACACTGGGATCAAGCAGAAATTCTCCTGTGCTAGGATGCTGGTACCATTTTCCTCATAGGCACTTGTCAGTTCTGGACCTTGGGCACTCCCTGCTGGCTAACGTTAGGATTATCGGAGTGCAATATTTTTTTTCTTTTTCTTTTTATCCTAAAGCCCTACCACCTAAGTATTTGCAATGTTTTAATTGTAGGTGGCTTGGTCATGAATACCTGAGGACTAGCTGGTGAGGAGTACTTGTGCTGAGCCTTCTCTCCCCACATCTGCATCAGGGCTCAGGCTGTCTGTGCTGTTTGACTTTACGCCACTGCTTGAGTCGCTGCTCCAGTCTGGGGAGGCTGAAGAGGTGGCTAGTGGTGATGTGGACAGAGTCGGGGTCACCTGAGCTCCCACGCTGCTGTTGCTATGAAGACTAGGGTTGATGGAGGAGCAGGAAGAAATGGGGGAGAACAGAGAGGAGCAGAAGAGTTTGACAGGGCAGAAGGCTGAGCCTCTGGGAATGAAGTTCACCTTGTTTTTGTCAGGGCAGGAGAACAGAGGGAAGCCTTTTGATTTGCCAGACCTGAAGACAACAGAAATTATAATGAGAAATGTTCCTTCATTTATATATTTTTTCCTTCTCATTCATGCTAATTTTCTTAAAAAAATAGACTTCTCTTTTAGTAGTAGATGTTAGTATACCTCAGTGTGAAGCTTTCTTAACTGTAGCTTCAAATGCTTCTCATTGCAAAACTGTAGCAGAACTAAATGTCCCGTTTGTTTTAGACTTAACCTGCCATGGTGTGGCGTTTAGCCACCCTGTATGAGGCTATAGCAACGTGATGCAGCTGGCCAAGGTTCCTGCATCTCATCCCCTGCTCTCTCTAACATGTATTAAATCATATAAAGAGGCTTTCATATAGGATGCAGTGGGCACTGTTGTTCTGCTTCCAAACTATTTCATGGCCATGTGTGTAACACAATATAATCAGTGCTACCTTCAGCTAACTGAAGAACAAGGTTAGGTGCACTGGCTGAAGTTCATCATTTTCACTTGGCCAATGACATGTTGACATGTCCAGCTGGAGAGAATTTGGTAGACCTTACAGCCCCACTTCTGAATTTTAATAGATTTTCCACACCACCTATCAAAGACTAATTCAGCATTTGTCTTGCATCCTGTCTCTTCTGAACTCTCTCCAGGCAGTAAAAGTCAGTCTGATGTTAACTCTCATCTTACTTCTTGCTCCGTCCCTTCCTTCCTTCCTTTCTTTTCCTCGCTTCTCTGATAATGTCCTTTTTGTCTCTGGCGTGTTGCTGTAAAGCAGTAACATGATGCTCTGGGATGGGAAAACAGGTTTCTCAGAGCTGGGACGCTGCAGAGCAATGTTGGCTACAGGAATCTACATAATGAATGTCACTGTACCATCAAGTGTGCAACAAGTCAGAAACACAGCGTTTTCAGATCAGAAAGTAATGCCGTGCTACTCCCTACTTAGCTTGAAATAGACCTGGAAGCGATCACTGCATAGATGCACCTCCAGTGAGCCTAAACTCTCTAAACCCTCCTCTTGCCATGAGAACATTATGAGACCCTCTTAGCTGCTGCTCACCTCCTCTGACAGCTTTACAGAATTATCCTTTATCCAAGTCTGAAGCTGGACATATTGTATCCTATGTGAAAGCCCAGTAAACTATACAAATAATAAAAACACCATACAAATACCAAAAACAAATTTCTATACTCTCATAAGAAAGCCATCAGTTCTTCACTAATTTCAGTGATAACAGATTTATTTTAATAAAAATCTTGAGTCATTTTCAAAAGCAATACATTAAGTAGACACACAACAGAGAGGGTTTTTACTTTAACATACTTTAAAAACATTCAAATCAAAACAAGAAAAAAAAAAAAAAAAGTACTTACACCAGCTCATCAAAGACTTTGACCCTCTCACATCCCTCTGGAGGTTCCCGTTTGAACACATAGCTGTTGTTAGGTTTGGGAGATGTCGCGTACTTGGGGAGAGGAGAACTGCACACATTGTCTGGAAATTCAGTTAAGAGCATAACCATTATTTAGTCTTTCAGGATACAAAGACAGATACTGAAAAAAAAGGTATGTTTTCGATATGTCATGGTAAAATAAACCTCTGTAGCATTTGAAAATTTTTATAAATATCTTCCAACACAAAACTGAAACTTAAAGCACATTTTTCTAAGAGACATAAAACAAATAAGTAAATTTAGTGCTGAATTCCAAGGTAACAGTCTGATTTTTGTCCTAGTCTAAACCTGGCAGTTGGGTATTGAGCTGTCAGCAGCTAATTTATCCACAGTAACTGGATAAGAAGCTCCCTTCTTCCTTAGACCACACAGAAAAAATCACTTAATTAAAAAAAATCCAAAAAAAAAAAACAACTTGATGCTTAAGTGAGTGCATCTGGGCCAATTTATGATTTCATACAACTCCCACGATCCAGAAACCACATTTTATATATCACAAATCCAGTGGTGCTTTCCAAGACCCTAAAGCAGAGGAATGTTAAAGAAAAAGAAGAAAGCTGCTCATTTTGTTTTACTGAACAGCCACATCTGTTCAACTGTCGCAACACACCTTTATCGATGTCCTCTGCAGAGAACGGGCTTCCATCAGGGGAGTGGAGGTGGTCAGAGCTGCAGGGGCGGGGCGACGGGCTAGATTCACCACTTGAAGGGGCCTGTGTGTCTGTGTCACGCGTGTCCCCACTGTTGCTGTAGCGATGCGAAGGGAAGGGGGGACGGCGGCCATCTACCACCTCCATGGCCTGTGAGGTCAGAATGTGGATGAGGTGGTGAGAAGTCATGCGCTAACCTAAACCACTCCTAAATGGCAGAGTAGTGATGCTTCATGTTCAGAGCCACCCAAGGGTCACAGCCATTCTTGTCAAAGTACTAAAGCAATCCTAGCTTACATGCTAATTGATTATCTCTCTTTGGATGACATCATTTTAGGTTAAGAGCAACTAAAATGCCTAAAATCTAAGAAAGGCTGCAACTAAAAAGGCCTTTGGTGGGTTTGTCTTAAGCTCAACTGGTGAAGCAAACAGCACACCACGTGGCAGTACTTGACAGTAGATGAACAGTCTGATGTGAGCCGTCTTCTGCTTTGGCACAGATGATTCAAAGGTGAGAAAAGAAAAAAGGCTTGGTGTACAGCACACTGTAAATCTGGAAATGTGAGGGTTTGTTTTTGTATTTATACCATGTGATCAAGTGAGACTCTTAGCCTGGAGTGTTACAGCCCAGTCAAGGTTTACTAGCATGTGTCAAGCCTGATTTAGTGGCTTTCTTGCCTTTAAGTGATTAGATTCTATGTGGGTGAGAATATATGTGCTAAGTGGCTTCACAAGCTTGTGCTTGTATGTATGTAATGAATTTTAGGCATAGCCTCACAAACTATCGTAGTTAAGTCAAGGGAGTAGCATGAAATACTAGGCCCCATGTGCAAACCATCCTGGTGGACCATTATGATCTTTTTGGGTTGTAATTTCCCTCACTACCTTCACAACAACCTTACCTTCCCCTATCTTCACTTAAACTTTTCACTCCCTGCTACAAGGAGGACAGACCCCATATAAGCTAAACAGATATAAGATTATCTTAACCTGCTTATAGCATAACATACAATAGAATAAAAGCTGATCTGTTACTAAGATTCATTTCTTTGATTGATGTGCATCTGAAATCATCCAAAAGAGCCTTAAAATGCTGAAACCAATTTTTTGTATGTGCGCCTTTTTCTCAGTAAATCCACTACAATTTTTGCCAACTGTTGACACAATGATCGCTTCTACAAGGTTCAGTTAAAACTATGTGATGTGTACAATGTCCACTCACTGGGAAATGAAGTGATTACAAAATGCACACAACAGAGCAACCAAATCCTAATACAAGTAAGCTGCTGTGCTGGCAAAGCTAAGACATATTTAGGGTACATTCACACCAGGACAGTCACAAAACTCGGTACAACTGAGGGTTCGGTTCAATTGGGGGTGCAATATTCTTCTGGCCCAAGTTTGCTTTCACACGGCACTACTCAAACAAACAGGCCTTTTTAAACAATGTGTTCCACTCCTCACCAGAGGCAGCGCTGCATCGGGAATGACTGAAGACAACTAGATAACATCAGTTAATGCAGGACAACCTCTGTTTCCACCACAAAGAGCAAAACATGGAGCTGCATCAGATCCTAGCGCAGGTGTGTATGGTTAGGTTGTGTTTACCCACAATGCCCTTTGCTTTGTTGTTGTTTGGTTCACTTGAAGCGGAACGAAACCCAAGTTTCTAGGTGTACCAGAGTTTGCTTCTTTGATCCGAATCAGAGTTCATTAGCCCATTCACATCTCCCCAAACGAAGCAGACTTTCCAACCAACTAGGATTCGAATCAGAACGGCTGCTGTGAACGCACCTTTAGATGAATAAATCAACTCCCTGCTTCTGCTTGTATACTGGGAGAAGGAGAGTAAATGACCTCTTCCAGTTAAAACAATGACTGGACTTAACCGTGTATGAAAACTTACCACACCTTAAAACTTAATCAAAACTAATTGCTTTATAGCACTTTTTTTAACAATTACATTTTATTTACCAACACAGATACCATAGTAGTCAAAAATCCTACTTTTTACTATAACTTAAAGAAAAGGAAAAAAAAAAATTTCTTTCCTAACTTGAATGTCTCCATCTAAACTGTTTGACATCACCAATCAGATGTTTAAACAGTGACAGCAAATTTATCACAAAGACCACTGAATTTCACCATGCTGTATAAATCATTGTTAAACTCAGATCGATTGCTTTTGTTCTAACATATCTGTACCTTCATTCCCTGCTCCCAGTCTTCTCTGATAAAAACATTTTCCAGTTCATGGTTGATGCCCTCTACGCTGCTCGGTACTCTGCATATGAAGGACTTTGTCAAAGGAGCCGTTGTCAAAGTTGAAGAAGCTCCCTTGTACTGGAAAGAGAAGAAAGAATTTTTTAAAGAAAGAAAGAAAGAAAAAAAAGACAAAAATGTCCAAATGATATGTGGTTAGATACATTTACCTTTTGTTCCTAGACATCAAAAAGACACACAGATCAGCCCAGGAGTTAAACTTGCTTTTTATTTATTTATTTATTTTTAATTCTTGCTGCCCTGGGATAAATAAAAGCCATTTTCATTTCATTTTAAACATAACACTGCTACATCAGGAAGTCAGATTCTTTTGCAGTGTTACATAAACTCTCAGATCAGTTTTAACTACACGCCTGGAGGTGGTCAGTTAAAATCCATGTTACGCAAGTTGGATTAAATTTTATATAAATAAAAGATAGTTACTGATCAACCACAGGAGGGGGTGATATGGCCAAACTTATCAGGGTCTATGCTCATTTTCCTACAGCTGTTCACAGGTTTCATTCCAGGGCATCTGTTAATGAATGAACTGCAATCAAGGACAGAAAAGGGCATGTCCAGTCACGTTCCCCTTCTTCCAACTCCCTTTAACACAACTGACAACAAAGAAAACTGCAGACCAAGTCTAAGTACCCCAGCTCAGTTAGATTTAGTTAGTGCAGCCCACATAAAATGTAGTCTAAATTAGTATATGGATACTTTCACTCTTAAAACTACAGCTAGAACAGTTTACATGATAAGCTGCAGGTACATTAGTTAAGTTTCATAAAGCAAAGTCTCAGTGACCATTTAGTTAATTAGTTGACTAATATAAAAAGCAGCATTACTTTACTATAGTAAACCTTTACTCAGTTGTCTTAATTTGGTAGCTGTGGTTTAGTTTGGACACTGTTTAATTCACTTGTGTTTTTGCTGAGCTGCTAAGCCAGCTTATCATATCACTGTTACCTGGGTAAAATCTTGCATCCCTAAATCAAGTTAGTCAAAGTTTCCAGCTGAAAAAAAACATTGACTAACATCAACTGACTTGACTCAGTGGTGACTCAGACAGGAGAAACTCACCTGTGGTTGGCATGCAGCACCATGCTGCGCCGGCTGTGGCAGCTGCAGGGAGCTCTGCTCCCTGTCTTTGCTCTGCCGGGTGGCCTGTTTGCTGCGCTGCAGCTGCAGTCTCAGTTTAGCAATCTGCTGGAAGAAGAATAACAACAATTCAACAAATGGCAGCTCACAATCAGACTATTGAGTCAAAAAATATGCACGCATGAGGATTTTTGCTTTTTTACCGTGAGAATATTTTCTCCCATGTAATATATATTTGGCCTATAATCAATGTGATACAAATAAACCTTCACAAATCTTAAGTTTTTTTATTGCTTGGTTGAAGATCCAGTTGGTGTAACTGTTCATTTTGCAGCAAATGTAAACTATTTTATATAGAAAAAATGTTTTCTTTTTCTTTCCCCTATTGTTATAGGGTGTCTAGAAGGATTTCTTCTTATATGGTTGACAACAGTCATACAGCACCATTGGTCTTTTTTTTTTTTTTTTTTTTTAATTATTTACTCCTGTCAGCACCAATAACCAGACTTGACTTGAGCATTACTGCACAAAGATAGTGCATACAGTCCTTGTGTCTGATGATGACACAAGTTAGGTCAATGGGTGTTTCTAATCTGGCCCAATATCAGCTTAAAAACAGGATACTCTGTAAGGCTAACAAACGCAGATGTACTATGCAGACAAAGGTGTGGTCTTCAGTGCTGATCTTGGAAACCTGGCAACTCAGTCAACAAAGATACTTGCTCTTTTCATAGATATCCTCCTACACATGAAATTGCAGGGATTACAGAGCTAAAATTCTATTTACTGCATTCATTTAGTGTCAGCAGGCAATCCCGGTGTAATCTCAGTGGATAGGAAAAAGACTGGCTTTTCCTGGCTGTGCTGTGTTGCTGACTGTAGAGGCCACGACCCGCAGATTAAACAAAAGGTACCCTATCTGTTAATCTCCTTATCTGTTAATTCTGTGAAAATTAAAAGGGAACAATATGGCTGTTTCCTGCTTGAGAGGAGCTCCTGTACAAATCGCTAAAAAACAACAGGTCATAATGAGATTCACACAGTGCAGTTGTGTGGGGAACAGAAATGAGAAGGAGGATAAATTTAGACTGTGGTCTGGAGAGCTGGAGTCCTTATAACTCCATGTGGTTGGCTGGTTGGCCACCAAGCCAAGCAGATAGACAGGAGTGGAAACCAACTTTAAGGACAGTAATATTTAGGCTGGCCTCAGACCCTGACACATAAAACACACATTGAGTAAATGGAATGAACCTCAAAAATGACAAATACATTCTTTTAACTAGCTGCATCAGTTGTATTAAGCTAGGCTGGATCTGCATGTTTTCAGACAGAAACTACTGAAACTACAGTCTCAGTGATATTTGTTTACACAAGCAGCTGTGACTTAAGAAAACAAAACAAAAAACACTCCAACTACCTCTTTGAGATGGTCTGCACTACCCCACGAGGCAGACCGCTGGTAAGGACTTCCCAGTTCTGCTCCTTCATCAATCCAGAGACCTGGAGTCTGAAACACAGACATTTAAATGCTGAGCACATGTTACATGTAAGAGCTATCATTTCACACTAGGGCCACCAAATAACACTTCTTACATAGCGTAAGTATAAAAATATGCATTGTGCTTATGTGCAATAAAAGAGCTTAACACTAGTTTGTTTTTTTTTATATGGATGAAAATATGCAATTAGAAAACATTACTATATACATTAAAAAAATGTTCAAACATAGGTTTACCTACATAGACACATCCATACATGGATTTAAAGTAAACCAAAGATTGAGCTAAAGAAGCAAGAATCTAAAAAATTTATAAAGTGTAATTGTTCAAGACATGTATTGCCCAATGTGACCAGTAATTATGAGGTCATACGGGATGTGAGCAACAGCTAAATATCATACATCTAAAGTGTTTAGATAATCAGCTGAGAAAGATGTGGGTGAAAGCAGTAATGAGTACAGTGTGTTTAAAAGTAAAGCAGCAATCTGGAATCAATAAAAATGAGAAGAACAGTCATGGGATACAGTCCCTTAGGAAAGAGCTAAATTCAACAGGAAAAGACAATAATTCCTTCCATTAGTAAGCTGGGTTAAGACAAACCCTTTTGTGGTGAGGCACTGAACTCACTTATTTGTTTACACACTACAGCAACATCATCACTTGAAATGGGAAACATAGCTAAAAAATAATCAGGGGGCTTTTATACATATTAGCCAAGAAAATATCCTTTTCAGTCATTTATGATGACTTTGCAAAGTTAAAGGTCTCCACCCAAATTTGTGACAATCCACAAATAACCCATATGTCCACTCACTTTGTAACCAATGTAAATCACATTATTTTACAGAAAAAACACCTTACAATGCCAGGATTATACAAGTTCAACGGATCTAAAGAAACATTTACTGCCGTTAGTGAAACAGTAAAAGAAAAGAGCTGATACACACAACATTTCCTCCAAAGAGCATAACGGCAGTTCTGTTTCACTGAACGTCTCTTTCAGATCTTTACTACAGAGAAGGAAACAGTTAAGTTATGTAAAATAATGCAAAAACAGAAACAGACTGAGGATGTGTCATTGGGTGTCTGAAACCACATACTTCCCTCTGATTATGCTTATCAGCAGTTCCCTTGGTCCTAAAACATCTGACGTTTTATGGTGAACACAGCCGTACAAAACATCTTAAATGTCAGTGTCCTCGCACTGCCTCATGTTTGACCCCACACAAACTGAAAAACCTCTTTCCAACTATCACACAATCCGTCCTATGATATGGAATATCACACTGTGAATAATGAGGAACACCCGTGAAGCTGTCTGAGCTGGCTTTCTGGCACTGGCTTCCCCTGAAAAGGACACATATTAAATGGTTGCTTGTGCTCTTATAAAAAGGGACCACTGTGCTTGGCCATGCTGGATGGCAGATGTGTAACTAGCCTTTAGCATTAACATTTTGTTCATGGCCTATGGAATTACTTGTGCAGTTTGATGCTTCTGCCAAACATTGAGGGACTTGATGCTGCAGCTTCATCTGTTCTCACAAAATGCAAATTGCTAGAAAGGGCAAACAGACTTCAACAAGTCTGGTCTAAGCAGCTGAGGAAAAACTAAGTTCTCACAGATGTTCTATGACATCAAATAGACATCCCTCATCCAACTAACAACTAGTGAAATATTTTTGTTGGCACAAAGGTATACAGCCCAGGATTTTATAGGTTGAGATGAAAATACCAATAATTTATCTCATATATCAAAAGTAAAAAAAAAGGACACTCAAAGGGGTTAAGCATGATTTAGTAGTGTTACTTGTTATATTTTAATAAAGTGACCTAATTTTAGGTATTTTACAAGTGCTACTTCTTTTGGCTTCATANTTTAGGTATTTTACAAGTGCTACTTCTTTGGCTTCATAACTTAA
>CM047980.1:7751703-7763949 GCA_026261665.1 Melanotaenia duboulayi | reverse complement strand
TGTGTGTGTGTGTGTGTGTGTGGTGCTCACTTGCTCTTAATTCTGGCATGTACATGAAACACAGCCCAACATGTTACATGAAACAGAGCTTGCAAAACCACCTTCAGCAGCAATAAATTAAATTAATTATTTTCTACGTGACATTATCAGTTTCTCACATTCTTGTGGAAGAGTAATGATTTACTCCTCTTCAGTTCATTTAGGTTTGCAGCATTTGTTTCTGCACAGCTGACTTCTGGTCCCATCACAGCATTGCAGCCAGACTGAGGTCTGGACTTTGACTGGACCATTGCAACACCTTGATTTATTTTTTCTTTTCTTTTTTTGAGTCATTCTGTTGTAGATCCATTGCTATACTTGCTGTTGGATGATCTAGTTTCAGCAAAGCTTTAGCTTTGACAGCTAAAGCTTTGCTGAAACAGATGACCTCACATTTGACTTTGGAGTTCATAGTTGACCTGATGGGTGCACAGTGTTCAGGTCCTGTGGCTGCAAAACAAGCCCAAATCATCAGCCCTCTTACACCGTGCTTCACAGTTAGCATGAGGTGTCTGTGCTGAAATGCTGTGTTTGATTTTAACCAAAATGTGGTGCTTTGCATTGAGACCAAACACATTCAGTTTGGTGAGGTCTGTCCAAAGGACATTGTTCCAGAAGTCTTGTGGTTTATTGCTTTATTCCTTCATCTGGATCCCCACAAGCTGGAGCTAATGCAGCAGCTACTGGGGTCCAAGTTTAACACGGCATACATCATACAGAATACAAAGAAAGAAAACATAAAAACACACCTACTATAAGAATAAAACATGCATATATACATGGTTTGTTTAGATGCAGCTTTGCAAACCTCAGCCATGCTGCCATCTTCTTTTTCTCCTGGGAACAGTTCCAAACAAGCCATATTTTTTTTTTCTAATTTTACCATCCACAACTGTAACATACCTTCTAAATCTATCCTAAAGCAGAAAGGGTGTGGGTAGTTTTTCACACATTTCTGCATTTTTTGCTTCATTGTTGTTAAATAAACTATGACAAATTACAATAGATACTAGATGTGTTGTGCTTTGTCCTGAGCAAAAATCTTAGAAGTGAAAGACGATGTACTCCTTTTCACACCATGCATGTCTGTGAGGCCCTTAAACTGCAGCATAGGAGTGGATCCCTTGTACACAACAGCTTTTTGCTCAGGGGCACGTTAGAACAAGAACACAAATATCAAGCAAACCAAAAGGGTTGTTCTACGGCACAAACATTACAGACCTGCTCTACCACTTTAACAATTTTGGAGTTATCTTCACTTATACAATCAGGTTTGCTTTGTATCTTTACAAAGGTGCAGATGCCACCTGAGAAAGCAGCTATGACCTATGTTTGAGCACATGGACTGGTCTTCCAAAAGTTTTAATCAGACAGATTTCCCCTTTAATTCAATTATATATATATATTGTTTTTTTTTTTCCTTTTTTTACTATGGCTCATTTAGGTAGTTGTTTAAAGTGTAAGACTGTCCTCACCTGCTACAATAAAGCAATAAAGTAACTGACAAAGCTTCATGCCAACAATATGTTTGTAGTCTGTAGCTTCATTCTAGGAAGCCATTCATTTATAAAGCAGCTCCAGTAATGTGTCTAAAGCCCAATGTCATTTACAATTCCTAAACAAACCAGAAAAGTTGAAACTTAAGCTTTATTCACGTTACTGGAGAAACACAAAGCTGCTGTAAGTTCACTGCTCTCTCATCACATATGGTGTGAATGTGTTTTAAACACAAAGAGTTTACTTTTGCATAATTCGTACCTTTAGCATGCAGAAACTGGCAGTCTGGACATCTCCAGTTCGGTCCACATAGCTCTCCATAAGATCTACTCCATCTTTAGTCAGCCCTGTCAACAGGATGCCCTCCAAGTTTCCCACCTCCTTCATCTCATGGGTCAGTTTTTCGATGTATCTTGGGAGCTGCCATACAAAGCAAAGTTAAACAGAGAAGACAGATGAAACTCAATCAGGTACATGTGAAACACCTGGTGGTATAATAGAGTTTAGCATTCCACTTGCAGTTACCTGAGAATCGCTGAGAAACATACAGGCAAAGGCCACTCGGTCTCGCACAGCAACGCTGCTTTCATACTAAAACAGAAGCAAAGATTCATATTTATTATGAAAGGAAAGAAACAGCTTTTTTCTAAATTAGGGATGGAAAAATGCTTTTTTACTAATTAGCTTGTTTAAATTAGCTCCACAGACTGTGAGCCTAAAGAAACAGCACAGCAAAGACAGTCTGTTCTGAATAAAAACAGCCATTTGTGCCACTTAATCAGTCCTCAAAACCAAGATGGCTGCAAAACATTTAACAGAATCTTCTTTAATCTTTTGTTGCAGAGTAAAAGTCTGAAGACATAAATACAGTTAGACCAGCTAAAGGCCAAAATCTGATGCAACGAGGAAAGAGAAAAAAGCAGAAACAGACGCTCTGTTCTGGGCAAAGGTTTTTTCCACAAAATGATTTATAACACTGATGAGGGAAATGTGTTGAGAATACATAAACCTGTTTATCAAGTCTGAACAAAAGAGTCACTGTTAAGTTTTTTTTCTCCTTTGTCAGAAATTAAAAGTCAAATGATACTAAGACATCTTTTACCAGAACACCATCGTAGGCTCCAGGCTCACTGGTGAGAAAGGCAAACATGATGCAGAGGTAGGGGTTCTTCAGCTGCAGCCTCAGAGAGCTGCACATCTCCCTCCACAGGGAGGACTTTTCATCAGTGTAGCCTGACAGAGCCATGGCAACCACATTCAGGTTCAGGTCACCTGCGACCAAGAAGATGAAGAAGGAAAAGATGTATTTAGTGCCAGCTATCTTTACTTTAAGTCAAGAATCACATTCAGTCAAACACCTGAAAATGTGGCAGCTGGTGAAATTGATTTTTTTTTTTGCTAGAATCACATTAAAAGACATTTGTTCTATAATTTTTTCCATCAAGTGTATGTAAGAAAATCAGCAGCCATCAGTTTGTAAATTGAAGTTTTGAAGCCAGCACCTGACCTACCGATCTGTTTTTAGACCATAATAAGTAATATTTGGACAAGGTGTAGCTGTGGATGATCCTTAAAATCTGATTAGACAAAACATATTTTTAAACCTAATACCTACTGAAAATTTAAAAATGACCAGGCACACACTGATTAGTAGGATGAAATCTTAATAATCGCACTATCGTGACTTGCCGGAAAAATAAATAAATAGTTTTCTATATGATGTGTTCAGACATCAGAGATGTTTTAGAGTCAGCCTAGAGCTCAAAACGGCATTTTGCATTTTTTTAACACTTGATTCTGACTTTTCAGGTTAGAGAACAGAAGAGGTAAAAACAACACTGGGTAATTTTTTTAAAACAATTCTTTTGGGAACTGGTTTATTCAGAATTTAACCGATCTGCAGGAGCTCAGAGCAGCTGCACCCACCTCAGGAATCAGATTTTAGTTTGCCAAGTTGCACTGACAAATGAGCTAAAGATGCATATACAGTCGTGTGTGGACTGCGTGATTATATGCTGTTTAATAGACACACGACTTAAGAAACATCAGGATGAATGGATGGATGGAGGGATAAATTATTTAATAATACACAGATTTAAAAAAAATGTCATTATAAAATTTAATATCATGCGAAATCTGTGGTTTAAAGGGGTCAGTTTTTTAGAAAATATTTTGAGACCCCTAAAAATCGGCTTTTTATTTCTGCATACAAAACACATAGCTATGGTCAGCTAGCTGTTAGCTTAGCATCATCACAGGAAGCAAAGTGCAGAAATTAAACAGTCTAGATCAGGAAAGCTGCTTCTTTACCCTGTTTCAATGTGCACCTCCCAGTAGTAATAAAAGAAAAAAGAAAGAAAGGTTTGGACAAATATATTATATTTATATATATATTAAAAAGCTAACATCCCTCCTATTTCTATTTCAAAGTAAACATTTTAGCAGCATCAGGGAAATCGTTTGAATGGGCTGATTCGCAAAAGGAACAGAGGCAGAAATATTATACTCAGTACGGGTCTATATGATCTCTTTAGATTTTATTACCTTTTGAAATGTGCAGAGGAGTGTAAAAGTCTTGGCCAGGGATTCAGAGTTCTTTGCTAAGCTGTCTGACATGTGGAGACATAACACTGGTTCACATCAAGTTTGGAGTCTTTTTTACGCCTGAGGTCAATGCTAATCATCAAATGGCTTAAAGACAAATTACAACAAACTCCTCTGAAAACATTTAGTGTATAAGAAGTGGGCTAAAAATGAGTAAAAATAAAAAAATATCAGGTAATGTCCAAAGAAAACTTTCAGAAAGCTTTAAAAACTACTGGTCAAAACCACTTTAAAAGGTAAAAATATAGTTTGGCTCCTTTGGAAGCAAAATATACAGAAATGAAGGGTGGCTCATGAGTTTTCTACAACACTGTATTCCAGTACACGAGGCTGGGAAAATGTCAAGCTCAATTTATCCACTACCTGACAATGTTCTGTTGAAGTGTGTACCTTTTAATCAATAAGTAGGAAGTACTGTTTGGAAAAGAAAAGAAAAACTGTAACTGCTAAAAAAAAAGCCCTATTGACACACCTTATCTGTATGAATGACCCCATCAGTCATCCTCAGGAACAACTCAGAACACGCAACAGGAAAAAAGACTGACCTACATTGGTGAAATTTTTCTCAGTCACACGTGTGTAAACAGCCGGTATGAGAAGCACAGCGCTGTTGTAGAAAACACATCTCTCCTGCTGCCACATTCTTTAAATTCCACATTTTCCCCCCTGAGCACCGGATTGCATTTGGTTTAATGATGTCGCTTAGTGTTGGCTGACATTCTGCAGATATCCCAGAATCACTCCACACATGCTTTCGTTCACAATAACAAACACAAAAACATTTGTCACTATGTAACAGGGATCGATGGTTGATTTTTTCTATCAGTCCTTCTGCTGCTCCCTAGTGAGCGTTTCAGGAGTACCACACAGAAACAATCACCTGCAAAATCCTCATCTTCTCATCACAATTGGATCTTTAATGTTGAATGAAACAACAGTTCTTACTGACCGGACTGCATTTACTACTCCTGCACTCACCTTTCTCAGTGGTGGCTCCCTTGTTGAGGATCTGGATCGCACGGCGGATGTCCAGGTTGAACAGAGCGATGGCGGCTGCCCGTTCCCACTCATGTTCCTGCTCCAGCGTTCGCAGGAAGGTCTCCACATCGATGTCGGGGCCCCGGCTGATCCAGCCACACAGCCGCAGGGCGAGGCAGCGCTCCTCGCTGTGGTACCGCGGGACGTCAGTCTGCCGATCCGAGCCGCTCCAGCACCTCCTGCTTTCTGTTGAGCCTTCGTGCAGCCGGGAGACACAGACAGAATTCAGTTTATTTACATGTCTGAGGATCGGCTTGAAATATTCTGCTACAAAGGTTTCATGATGTATTTTCTTACCTGAGCTGGCCTTCACAATGTTCTTGATACCAGAGTAAACCAAAGACTGTTTGTTCCCCTGCAGCCTAAGCTCCATGTCTTCTGCACTCTGCTTCATATGTGACACTTACATAGGAACTGTAACAGCTTTTTTTATCAAAACAAAATAGCAATGATACAAGACAAGGAAACTGCACAATACACTGGTCCTCAAGGGCCACGGTCCTGCAGGTTTTAGGTGCATTTTTGTTCAATACATATGATTCACATGAAATTAACCAATAACATGTGTCAAGTTTTGTACAATGACCCATTAATTTCAGTCGGGCGTGTAGATGCAGGGAAACATCTAAAACCCACAGGACAGGAACCCGACAGGACTAGAGTTTTGATCTAAAGTCATATAGTGTAAAAGGTGCACCACTCACAATATTCTAGACCTGGTGGATTTTCTGATGATGTGATTATCTATATTGACATATTTCAAAGGTTAACATCAAGGTTACCTAAAATTATACCGTTAATAACTAGAACAGCATCATTTTAGAGGAACTGCTAATTTAAATTAATATTTAAATTTTGGGATAAGCAAGGAAGAAATTATCAAAATGCTAAAAGAGCAATTAGTAGCACATATATTGCTGATCATCATAAAAAGTTAGGGATTTGGCATATCTTAAAGGGCTTCTGGAGTTATGCTAGAACAAGCCTAAAATGCACTAAAACCTTTTCTTAATTAGACTTTATTCAAACTTTTGAATGCACTTGTACAACAAGGTAATTAACCACAGAAAACAAAAGAAGTGTCTGGACCATGAATCCGTTCTATTCTATTCTACATTCATTTGGCTTTTCTCCAGAGCGACTTACATCTGAGTAATCAACCACTAAATGTTCTGGTTCAAAGACATAATGTATTTAAACAGTTCTCTGCACTATACTGTATCAGACTAAGGCTAGGTTCACACTGCAGGGCATAATGCTCAATTCAGTTTTTTTTGAGAGTCGGTTCATATTTCCAATCAAATGCAACTTGTATATGATGTCCTGTATGAACCTTATGAGAACCAAAAGTGTCCTGCATGCATAGAAGACACGACCTGACGGTGAGTGTGCGTGCGCAGTCTTCGTGTTTGCAGTAACAGCTGAGCTTCATGTTGCAATTTTAAAGTTACTGTCCAATCGTAGCCAGCACATTTTCAATGGCCTCGTTTTAGGAGGAGATTACAAAAGAGGAGAGCCAGATGTTTGGCCATGACATTTTGTGGAGAAGTGGCAGCAACGTCTGTACAGAGAAACGTGTGAGTACAGCGTGGCAGCCAGGAGTGATGTGAGCCCCTTTACAAATAAGGAGTTTACAAACAATGTTGTGCATGACATGTAGGTTGGATTAATGGAACCTGGCTGTCCGGCAAAAGATCCGATATGTATCGGATTTAGGACCACCTCATCCAAACATATCCAAGTGGCTTTGGTCGCATTTTAAAAAATCGGATCTGTGTCGTTCAGACTGTTTTGAAAACATCCAATACAGGTCGCATAGGGGCAAAAAAATCTGATTTGGATCACTTCAGCCTGTAGTGTGAACCTAGCCTAAGACAACAGCTAACACAGGACAAGTTATTGAGACACTGGCATCTTATGTTGTGGTATACCAACTTCTGTTGTTGGCTTTGGTCTCAATAGATTGTTAGAGATGCAGGAATTACTGTTGTATGATTTTTCTTAAATACCCTGCATTCATAATGTAATATCAACTTTTTACATTTTCCATTAATTCCACCCAAAAATTAAACATGCCTTACTTTTTGTGTGCAGCGTATGTACTTACTGTTCATTAGAACTATCCAGGTGGAAATACTGTGGAAGATTTCAAGGATGTTTGTCTCTAAAGACTGGACTGGAAACACTAGGTGCAATAACATCATGCTGACTGCATATATGGAGCCTACATGCTAAATTGTGATGAGTGACTGGCAGAAATTTAAGAGGATGAGAGTCATTAATCCCCACTAGAACCAAACTTCCACTCATTAGTTCATAAAATGTCTCACACCTTTGAGATGTTCGAGGATCTAAAGACACAAATCTGACAACTAATTAGGTCATTTTGGAGCATGAAGAAATTCAAAGGATCTGATGGTTTCAATTACTAAGATGTAAAAACAAGGTTTGTGTGTTTGGTTGGACACTCTAGAAAATTCTCCTGAAAATGTACCTGCCTGATCATTAAAAAAAAAAAAAACATCTTCATCTTCACAAAGGATATAGAAGAGATCACACCATAAAGACTTGAGCTGGGGATCATTCCCTCCCGCAAACAGGTGATTCCTCCAAACCTGGACGGTATCATGTCCGTACCTGGACTGAGCTCTTTGCCTCATCTTAGTGGCTATATCTTTCTCAATCATACTCTCCGCCCCTTCAACTGAATCCTCAGCGCAGTCATACAGATGTCTACCGCAGGCCCACATGAGCGAGGTGGTGGAGCTCCATGCCAGGGAGATGCGTTCAAACACTGTGAAGTCTGTCATGACGCGGTTCGCCGCGGACACCACCACCATGCGGTTCTGAGAGGAAGGATGCCAGGCAAAGCTGCCGATCTGGCTTTCACAGGGCTGCACGCTTCGCTCAATGATGGTGGGCTCCGTCTCATCACCGATGGGCGTTGGAGCGTGTTGCATGTCATACAGACGGATGATGTTGCTGTCGCGTGTCAGAGTGGCCAGCAGGCCGGTACGAGTTGGACACCATGCCACCTGATATGAAAAAAATGATTAGTACACAAACTTTACAAAACCTACTCTGAGGAAAAAGAAGCACCACCGTACCTTAGTGAGCGGTTTGGGCTGCTCTGTGAGTGTGAGCACAGGCTTCTCAAACTTCCTCAGGTCCCAAATGGCCACCTGACCCTCAAAGAAAGAGGCAACACGGTCAGGGAAGTGTGGGTCTACTGTCACCCCTTGGATGGCCTTGGTGTTGACAAATGTTTTCTGGCTTGTGTTTCTTAGGTCGAATATTGCGAGGTTTCTGTGCATGCCAGCTAACAGCAGCTTTGGGTCACGTAGCAGCCAGCAGAGGGACAGACAAGCATCGTTCTGGCCTAACTCATACAATGGCTTGGTCACTACGGTGCTCGAGTCCAAATCCACCGATGAAAGACGAATTTTCTCAGCTGCTACGCTGGTCTCTGGGGCAAACTTACTGCTAATGTCCCATATAAGGACAGAGAAATCTGCTCTGTGCTTGTCCAGCCCAGCAGCCAGTAAGTTGCTGTCCACAGGGTTCCAGGCCAAAGTATTGCACTGACGGGCGTGTTTTGGAACAAACTCTTTCCCCATCAGTTCTTTGCATGTGGAGTTGTGGCTCTGGCCCAAGCTGGTGAGCACAACTCTGCCATTTGCTTGCCCCACAGCGAGTAAACACTCAGGCTCATGCTTTGGGTACCAGGCCACACATTTCATGTAAGGAGTGTCAGAATTAATGGCTAGTAAAGTAGCAGTTGTTTCTTCAGAGAGCGCGAGAGTGCCAGGCTTAGTTTCTGCACCGCCCACAGGTCCGATACGGTATAGCCCCAATTCAGAGTCACAGATGACGTAGCGGTCTGGGTGGTGGGGAGACCACAGGATGTCTGGCTTTGAACCACTCATGATTCAAAGGCAAATACAAGGGTTTCAAGGAAGTTTGCCTTCTACAACCTGGAATTAAAAGAGAAAATTCTGTCAAATCTGTATTTTTCAATTAAACATCAAAAATTGTTAATGGTCAGCAGCTACAAAAAGCTTCAGTTTAAAAAATGTTTGGTTGTTATTTGGCAAAAACAAGACATTTAAATAATTTCGCAGCACCACTTAAAGTAGTGGTTTCCAACCTGGGGTCCGGTACCCCCCAGGGGGATCCTTGAGTCGTTGACCATTCAGGGCCATTGTGATTAATATCCAGACATTGTCCCTATTTTTAGAAAATAAAAAAGTAAGGCTATATGTTGTTAATTTAACTCTGGCTTTATCGAAAGACAGGACTCAGCCAGAATACACTATTTAAGGTGGGAATCTCACTTTTAAAAGCATAAAACCAAACATGGTTCCAGCACGGGGTGGGGGAGGGGGTCCATGGCTTTTTAGTTTTTGCATGTAGAGGGTCCTCAAGGAAAATAGGTTGGGAACCACTGAGCTAAAGGTTTCTCACATCTGTCTGTTGTTAATTTCTGTCAGTCTTTTATAAACAAGCATGCAAGCTCTAAAGTTTGCAGGAGCCCTTTTTGCAGCAACAAATTGCAGTTCTCTCTAAATAAACTGTGTTGAGGTCTCACTGCTGGCCAACTCAATACATTATTTTCCTTTTGACCAGTTGCATGTTTGCTTTAGGTTGTCCCAATCACAGCCTTTATCACAATGTCCTCAAACACTGTCTCTGTGTTAAAACAATTGTGATTTTATCAGTGTTTTAACACATTCACTACTTCTAACAACTGAGCCTGCAAAGTCTCACAGCATGATAAAAAACCCCACACCACAACGGCTGTGCTTTATTTTGCCATCCACAAACATGCTGTGGGCCCATACGTGTCTGCTTTAGTGCCATTTGTCTCTGTCAATGAAAACTAGAGACAATAAGCTTAGTTTTATGCAGTAAAACCAAATTTATTAAATTAATTTTATATGCAAAATTAAACAAAGAGAAATCTTATATTTTATTCTGCTTGAGAAACTAGTTTGAATTCTGAGAATTAGAATCAGTTAATTACTTTTTATAGTTTAAATTAAAGCATTACGTTTGTGATTGTCAATATTCTTTGTATAAATATTTTCAGACTACATACAATTGTATATTCGAATAAAGACCGGGTCATATAAGAACAGACATAAATACTTGGAATCCTCACAATAACTTTACTACCCACATCACTCAAGTGCAGCACACAACAATGAAAGTTCACCTCAATGTTCAAGTAATGTCATTGTGTAAATAAGAACAGCTATTAGTACTAATCTACAGCATTACTGCGAGTTATTTAAATACGAGAAGACATCAGCGCGATGATAATTAGCAATTAAGTGTCGTATCGTAAAAGTGCGATTTATGCCTAAAATTTATGGAAATTTACTAAACGCCCAGTGACACAGCAATTATAAAGCAAGGTTTAAAGTTTGTTGACGTGCTAACTAGGCTAAAGCTAACGTGGGCAAGGTGAGCTTAACGCGTTTATCCTTCACTTATTTACCCACTAATCAAAGATAGTTGTTAACACATCAAAATTTTAACAGTAAGATTGTACTTACACACACCAAGTTTAAACGGGCTAACGAATTAGGTTTTGACATACACATGTCGCACGGACACAACTCGAAACCCCACAGGAATGTTATGTGTTACATCAAAACATATCCGTAGTGTTGGAAGTGTTCGCGAGGTTAAGTTCCGCTGTGTTGGACTTAAGGAGTATTTCTTCGCCAGAGGGCGCTATAAACAAGGGAATATAAGAAAACCAGTCAACAAACAGGCAGAAACCTGTTAGAATATTTTAGATAACTGAACAAAATCGGTTAATCAGCGCTGTCAGATTCTAGAATCGACAGCAACAGAAATTATATCAGATTATTAAACTTGACTTTTAGATAATTGTATTTATGAGACTTTTCCAAATATGGTATTAACATAGTATTTACACTGGTGAATAAGCTAAGGTTGATTTTATTTGGTTTGTTGGAAGTTTTTTATTTTATTTTTTTGCTTTTTTTACATCTGATTTTTTGGCACTAAAATTAATATGAATATTCATGTGATAAAAGTAATTATGGTAGTAATGGTTTATAATTAAATCTCTGAAATAAAGTTTGACTGGCTGTAATGTAACAGAGAAGTGATTAATAAATTCAAAATGACAACAAGCATTGATGTTATAACTCATATCATAAATCAAACTTTTTCTCTCATGAAAAATAATAAAAAGAAAGATTGTAAAGGCCTGGTAAAAACGTCCAAGTTACCTCAAAGGAGTTGCTCTTTATTATCCTTGGCAAAGTGGGCCAATAAAAAAAACGAACTGAAAACTGAACTTAAGGTTGAGGGGATGCTGTTTTAGTAAACTTTACCTTGAATTAAGTTTAAAAGTAGTTTCCTAATTAGTCATCATTGCAGCTAAAAATTAATTATAAAGAACCCTTAAAGAATAGCCTACCTCAGTATAAGTTAGCTCTGAGCTAGAACTATGATCCGGTTTAATTCAAGCTAGGCTGGTAGTTGATTTAAAGTAAGACACGGCATGACAATGTGGAAAAAATAGCCTGTAACCAGTTTCATTTTGTGTAAGAAGATATAAGAATGAAGAGAACTGAGATATTTCCAACTTTAAAACGGAAAGACAGATCTGACAGAAATTGACCCACACCATGTTCAAAAACAAGGATCCGGTCCTTAACTGCCACCACCATTAAGCCAGAACTGCTTGGAGGAGATGCAACTGATCCGTCTACCACAAATCCCACTGCGCCTCAAAACAACCATCTTACCTTCTTTATCTTATTTAACATGTTTCCATGATCCAGATTATTAATATAAATGTGTTTTATTCCTCATGTGTCTTTAAAAATGTGACCACAGTTATTACAGCAGTGTAGAGTGTGTGTTAAAGAGAGGAACACAACCATTTTCTCACTCTAAGTAAACGCTCCCGTATAAAAATATGGGCAAGAAATAAGTTTTCCCATAGTTTTATTTGTTCCCTGAAAGCACCGTTTCAGTTGAGCAGTTAATTAACAGAGCAATTTGTGCTTTTTATCATCACCTCTA